>NW_024121141.1:580226-642726 GCF_016745375.1 Pimephales promelas
GCTGGGGGAAGGGATATGTGGTGCTGATTCTTGCTCTGGCTGTGTGTGTGTGTGTCTGTGTGTGGGTGTCTCAGTCTGTCAGTGGTAATTACAGTGGGATGTGAGGGTGAAGGAAATTTTCAGCTGCTCAGCTGTCTGGGACAGCCTGATAACAAATAAGCACTACTTTTCTGCTACTTTCTGCTCTCGTTCCCTGCATCTCTTGGGCTTTCTGCCACTCTTTCCTGGGCCTGTACTTTTACCTCTCTATCTCTCTCTTTTCCTCTCCTATTCTTGGTAAAAGAGATCCTGTGTTCATCAGAAATCAGTAGTACAGTATAATGTATAGATGGAGAGATTTAAAAAAATAAATGATTTTGACATATTTTTGAAGACAACGTGAATAGTGCTTGCCCACGTAAAACTCAACATGGACAGCCACAAGGCTATGGTCTTGAAATGTGGTTGTTGAAGTGTCATAGGTGGTTGTTAGATGGTTACCGGAAATGGAGACCGGAAATGCAATCTCATGTTAATTTTACTACATTTCAAAGTGGTGAACTCTGACCGGTCAATTTGCATCACATGAAGATGTACAACTGAAGAACAATATATCACGCCATGACTTCCTTGCTAAATAAAAAACAAACAAACAGGTTTTCAGCATTATGGTAAAGGCCAAATGATTTGAGTGTCATTTTACTTCATTTTTATGACCATAGCACAAACCAAGTTACGAGAAATCAAGGATTTCTGTTCCCGCTTTACTGACGTGAATTATTGCGTGCGCTTGACAAATGATAAAGCGCGTGGATTTAGCCAGGCCTTCACACCCTGTCACTTGCCGTTAGGAAGGATAGGCTATATGCCAGTCAGGATGGTTTGTGGGAGGGAATCGTACAGGCAGGGCCATTTTTCTCTGTCATCATGAAAATCTGTCTGGCTCTGCCCTCTTTCTGTGGCAGTTTTCTTTGTTGCCTGTTTTCCATCTGTGAACCTCTCTCACAATTTGCCTGCATTTTCACTGGCTTGAGGTCCACATGAAACAGACTACATTACCAAAAACAATGCTGGATCAAGAAGAATAAATCCACACCAAGGGCAATAACTAATGCATTAAATTGTGCACTCAAAGAAAATAGGGCTCAATCGTCAGTAGCAATTGCAATAATGTTTTTTTTATTATTATTATTGCAGCAGCTCACAAACTCAAAACAAAATATTTGCAGAACCAGGGAGACAACCGACCTCAATGGAGTTAACGGTGGTGGAGACCTAAGAGGAGGCGAAGAGACCGGGCAACACAGAAGGTCCTGGAGACCAAGGCAGAGCCGCAGGGACAAGCGGCCAAGATGAAGACAAGACACGGTGCCGTTGTCCCAAGAACTAAGGTGGAACCGGAGGTAAGGTGGAGCCCGACAGAGAGAAAGGGCTGGATGGACGAGTCACAGAGAAAGGCTCGTAAGAGCATGGTGGAGCTGAAGGGACAAGGAAAACCAGTGGAGCCATAGGGACGGCAGTCCCAGGTGGAGCCAACTGGTTGACAGGCTGAGGTGGATTGATGGGCTTCAAGGTTCCAGGCGGCGCAAATGACTCAACAGTCCAGGGAGCTGAAGGGACGAGGAAGCCCGGTGTAGTCATAAGGACGGCGGTCCCAGGTGGAGCCGACTGGTTGACAGGCTGAGGTGGATTGATAGGATTCAAGGTTCCAGGCGGAGCAAACGACTCAACAGTCCAGGGAGCTGAAGGGACGAGGAAGCCCGGGGGAGTCGTAGGGACGGCGGTCCCAGGTGGGGGCGACTGGTCGACAGGCTGGGGTGGATTGATAGGCTTCAAGGTTCCAGGCGGAGCAAACTACTCAACAGTCCAGGGAGCTGAAGGGACGAGGAAGCCCGGGGGAATCGTAGGGACGGCGGTCCCAGGTGGAGCCGACTGGTCGACAGGCTGAGGTGGATTGATAGGATTCAAGGTTCCAGGTGGAGCTAACGACTCAACAGTCCAGGGAGCTGAAGGGATGAGGAAGCCCGGTGGAGTCGTAGGGACGGTGGTCCCAGGTGGAGGCGACTGGTCGACAGGCTGAGGTGGATTGATAGGCTTCAAGGTTCCAGGTGGCGCAAACGACTCAACAGTGGAGCTGAAGGGACGAGGAAGCCCGGTGGAGTCGTAGGGACGGCGGTCCCAGGTGGAGGCGACTGGTTGAGAGGCTGAGGTGGATTGATAGGCGGAGCAAACGACTCAACAGTCCAGGGAGCTGAAGGGACGAGGAAGCCAGGTGGAGTCGTAGGGACGGCGGTCCCAGGTGGAGCCGACTGTTGGACAGGCTGAGATGGATTGATAGGCTTCAAGGTTCCAGGCGGCGCAAACGACTCAACAAACCAGGGAGGGATCGCAATGCACCGACCAGACAGCGTTGGAAGAAACGAAGGACTAATGAGAGGCGTGAGCTGAAGACAGAGCTGAAGGACTGGACAGTGCAGGCAAGGGTTTAATAAATATCCCTTCTGGCCAATACAGGACAGGCAGATTTCTTAGGAACGACCCACTTATATGGAACAGATACGGAACAGACAGAGGTGGGAGTGGGAACATCAAAGACATCCTGGGCTCTGGGTTCAAGCCAAATTCTGAGCTGGGCGCCCTCCCATCAGACAGCACGGCAAATATACATATTTTATTCTATATCTGCGTGCAAACTCGTGAAACCCCTTTGTAAAGCTGTTGCATTTCCTATTGAACCTGTGGATTACATCTCACACAATGCATGTTATAATGCCCTATTTGTGAAAAACAAGGTTTTTGTGTCATGCTTGTTTGGTCTACTCGTGTAGAGGGGGGAATAGTCTCTGTTTCAGAATTAGAAATGTGCCACTTTTTGATACTCGGATGAGACCCCCGCCTTTTGCGTCAATAGGAATGCATTTGTGTTTGTTTGAGTGAGTGAGTCATCTTATAAAAGCTTAACAATAAAATATAGAGAAGCTGACCTACATTGCTGGATATTGTGCCTGAGTGTGTGTCTACAGCCACATTTATGCAAGTAAGCTTCCCCTGTGTAGGTGTACACATACTTGTTTGTATCCATGTACCATGTAGCACAATGTATTTGTGTTCCTAGTACTATCTTGACCTTTTTCTTCTGTGTAGAGCCTTGAAGCCTAGAGCTAGTGTGTGTGTGGCAAACAGTAATGCTACGAGACATTTCCTAGGCAGGTCAGAGCTAGCAGCACACGCTGATGGAAGTGTCAAAGCAAATATGTCACGCATGTACAGCACACACAGTTGGCCACCCCTGAGTCCCATTTTCCATCTACTCTTACTCTTGTTTAAAGATGAATAGATAGAGAGCTGAAGGCCAAAGAAGAAGAACTCACAGACTAGTCATAACATATTAATTCTCCCACTCAAAACGCACACACATGCAGTACGGACACACACTCGCACAGAAACATGATGTCAAGTACCGCTTTGATGAATTTATCAGTAAAATAGTTTAACAACTTAAAAGCTTCATGACATTTCTCTCTAGTGAGGTAATAACGTCGCACTTACAGCTTATAAACGTCCAGCTTCGCTATTAGTAGAGACGATGCTGCCGAAAACTGTTGAGAGACACACAGACTCAGGTAATTCACACACGCTTAATCTCGCTCTCTCACTTCCAGAGTGGTTGTTGGGTGTTGAGAGTAGGTGGATTTGCATAAGTGAATTTTTTTTTTTCTCTTTTGTTTTTATTGTTGATTATTATTTTATTGTTTCTCATTTTGTTTTAGGGCCACGTGCTTTAAAAAGGGAAGCATGGCGGCCCCAGGTGTGCCGGTTTTGGGTTCACTCACGCGACACCATGCGGTTAAAGTGGCGTCTGTGGCAAGTTGTTGAGGAATGTTGCATGGCTGTCGGAGAAGTTGTGGAGCACGAGTGTATTTTATCTGCCTCTAGAATGAATAATGTCGGTGATTTTCCTCAGCAGTATTAAAAAAAAGCAAATGAATTAGTTGAGCATGGAATTGGCGATGAGTTTGATATTCTCATTACCATCAAAGAGAGTTATCCAATGTTCCCCCTTTTCTTAGTGAGAAGATATCAACTCAAGCGTTTTCTCATTGCTGAAAACTAGTATACCCAATTAAAAAGATTCTGATCAGCTCTGAATCCTACGACACACATTACATTAATGACAGCAAAAGGAATTCACTGAATACAGTTTTCTGGGAACCTGGAAAAAAAACAGCTATGTGGTGTTACAGAAAATATTGCTTTGCCGATGTTGCAGAGTGTGTGTGAGGGTGATTGCGTTGATACAGAAATAGAACAAAATGTGGTAGGCCTACCCTAGAAAAAGTGTGATAAATCTCAGGATGCAAAAGCTTCCAACTGTGTATTTTTGCCATGAGTAAAGTACGCCTGACTGAATGGTGCCAGAGACATTAGAAAAACAAAAGAGCCATGTTGAATGAAGTAAACAGAAGAACCTTGATGTTATCTCGCTGCAAGAAACACACAGTGAGCGAAAGCGAGAGCTTGTTTTGAAAATAATTTGGTAACACTTTATTTTGATGGTCCCTTTTGAAAATTCTGTTAACTATACGTAACTTTGCAACTTCATGTCAACTAACTCTCATTCGAGTATAAGTAGACTGTCTTATTAATATCTGCTAACTCTATATTGTGATGTTTCTCCAACAGACATTCCACTGACTATAAGTAACATTGCAACTACATGTCCCTACCAGTCTATTAATACTCTACTAACACTCCAATGAGCGCTAGTAGACCTGTAGGTGCAACGTTACTTATACTTATAGTCAACTGAATGTGTTAAAGGGACCATCCAAATAAAGTGAAACTAATGAGGTGTTTGTTTTTATCTGTTCTAAAATTGTTCAGAAGAGTATGTATATTTTGGTGGTGATTTTAATACTGAACACATTGGACAGAAGAAACCACACTGGAGGCAAACTGAATGAAAATGAAAGGCACTATACATGGGTTCATACAAGAGATAATGTAACATCTTTTGCCAGATTGGACAGATTTTGCAGGTTTAAACATAATCTTAATATTTTTAATAGTTTTATAAAAGTTTTATAAAGTATAAAGTTTTATAAACTCTATTAAACCTAGAAGGGACTCGGGAGAACAATAGAAATATAAAGCGTGAGTTGAAACAGTGAGACAACAGTCTCACTTTACAACAGTGAGACTTTGGCAAGGTTCAGATTAGACAGTTCTGTCACTATGTAACTAGAGAGTTAAGACTATATTTAGACAATTTAGAAACTGAAATAAAATACTGTCAATAGCTAACTGAATTTACTGGAGAAAATTACTACTTAGAAATCGATTTAAAGAAAAAGGCCCGGTTAGCTGATTTACTGGGCTATAAAACACAGAGCACAGGTTCGGTCGAGATTAAAGTGTAGTACAGATGAATGCACCATCCAAATACTTTTTCAGCCTCGAGAGAAAGAATGGGTAAAGGAGTTTAATTCAGGCCTTGCGCTCTGAGGATAGGGGGTTAATAGACCCTGTTGATATCCGAAGGAGAGCTGTTACATTTGATCAGAATCTGTACAGAAGTGAGTTTGAGTCGGGGCGTAATGAAGAAAATGCCCTTTTCATGTCCTCACCCCCGATGTCTGAGGAGGGTAATGGTGCGTTGAGATTGGGAGAGTTGAATTTTATAAATCATTCTGGATGGAGTTGGGAATGGATTTACTACAGATATTGAATGACGGTTAGGTATGATGCCGCTGAGTTGCCGTAGGGTGATAATCACGCGCACAGCACTCGTTGTGTTCTGTCTTCCGGTTTGTATTTCCACATGATGAAGGTAAGATCTTACAGATTCATGAATGAACTGCTCGTTTTTAAAGTCTTTAAAGGGGTAGTAAAGTATGATTTCACTTTTCTAACTTCAGTTAGTGTGTAATGTTGCTGTTTGAGCATAAACAAAATGATCAAAGTTACAACGCTCAAAGTTCAAAGCAAAGGAAGATATTTGCTTTTAAAGAAATCGTTTTTTAAAGGGTACCTATTTTGCCCCTTTTTACAAGATGTAATATTGGTCTCGGGTGTCCCCAGAATGTATTTGTGAAGTTTCAGCTCAAAATACCCCACAGTTAATTTATTATAACCATTTGAAAATGTCATTTTTGGGGCCTGTTTAAAAATGAGCTGTTTTGGTGTATACCACCTTAAATGCAAATGAGCTGCATATCCCTGCCCTGCCTTTGGATGAGGGCGTAACTTGATACCTATGGCTGTTGGTAAGCAGAAGGGCTGAGAGAGTGAGAGACCAGGGGCCTCATGTATAAAACTTTGCGTAGATTTCATCCTTAAAGTGTGCGTACGCACATAAGGCTTCAGATTTCAGATTTATAAAACCGTTCGTACGCTAGAACCTACACAGAATTCACTTTATAAACCCCAGTCAGCGGGAGATTGTGCACACGTGCGTCTCCTCCCCGAAATAACCATATATGGAGATTACAACGCCTAATTTAAATATGCATATCCTCATCCGCATATCATTTGCATGGTTATTCATCCACGTGATACCAAGTTTAACGGTACAAGACATTAGGAAAATATGAAATGCGGATGTGCCGTCACATTATTACAAACAATTTTTTTAGTAGCCTATATCCTTGCCTTGTTTTTGAATGAATAAATCAAATAGTGTATACATTTCAGAGAAAGTTTTTCTAAATCTTTTCCACTGGCCAAATAGTATTTTTAATTAATTTATATTGTTAATGGAAACAGATAGACATGGTTGTGCATTATTTGCACGAAACAATTTCTCATACAATCTGCTATTATCTTGATTAGCAATTATCTCTAGTTAAAACATTAAAACACAGCATGCCAGAAGAAAAGTGTTCAAAAGCATTGCATCCACAACAAATAGGTCTATTTCTATTTATTGAATATAATTTTTTTTTGTAACTTCTCAGTAATGATTTCATGTAGTTTAATTGTTTAACTCCATTAATGAGAATGGCATATTTAATCTAAATGTTTATCAGAAGTAAAACATAGTTTAAATCATTCTTTTTTTAATTTAAACTGTTATTGAGAACATGCACTGTATTTATGATTTGGACTCATAATGAAGATTTACGGTTTTACTCCATCTGCCGTTAGATTATAGGCTATATGTGCGTCAGTTTCACTAAACAGCCCAACGCGCGTGCTGGCGCGGTCATTTAAGAAGGGATGGATGTTTGCTTCAAGTGATGATAGGTTTGTGAAATTATATTTGAATTATATTTCTGTAGATGTATAATCTTCTTTAGATTCTCTGTCTAATAGTAAGCAAAAAGACATTTGACTCCAGCTCAACAGCGGTGTCGCCAAAACACATACTCTTCTAAAAGAGTGCATACGCACGGTCAAGAGCATCCTTACGGTGCGCACTTATTTACGCCAAGTTTATTTTTTATAAATCCCGATATGTGCGTGGAAAAATGCGTACGCATAATTCTATCCCCATTTTGTGCGTACGGAACGTTTATACATCAGGCCCCTACTGTTTTGAAAGTCATTCAGCGTACGTTTGAATCGGAATATATAAATAGTCTCTGATCAGACCCAGATGACGAAGAGACTCCGGCAGAATAAACACAAATGAGAATGGTCCAGTATGTCTCGGTATGGTTATTTATTTGATACATTTATGTACTTATAGAGTTGTAATCGCGTCCCCTTTGAAATTATGCATCACACACACACACACACACACACACACACACACAGACACACACAAACACTAACGCTGGCGCAATTTTTTGAAACTACATACACATTCTGTGATAAAGTTTGCTACGTACAAGCGAATTTACATTTATGCGAGGGACCTGTTGAGTCATGTTTACTTTTCATACAGATGCTTCTGTGGCAAATGTGAGAAGATGTACAGAACAATGACATGCAGTTTTTAATACAATATCTTTAAATACATATATTTATAAACGTGTGGTTACTATACAAACAAGGTTTAAATTACATACATCGACTGAAATGACTATTTGTTTTATGCCTGGTTCAGATTACACCATTTTAGCACGATTTTGGCATGATCCATTTGATGTAGGGTGTGGGATTTGTAAACAACAACGGGCGTCGGGACGCAAGATTCGATCGTATCATCTCGTATAGTGTGTCATAGTGGGCAACAACCTACGTCTCGTCTGCGATGCTTCACAACATCACGACAAAAAGACTAGCATGTTTAATTTTTTTAACGGTCGTCCACGACGGTTCCGTCACATTTATGAGGTTGACCAATAGGAGCACAGAAGCCTTTCCATACACAACTTTCAAAAATGGCGAAACGAAAGAGAGACGATGATTAAAAGTAAAAGTAAAAATATATAAGAAAACAATTTTACCTCAGGTTTTCTCTGGATGATCAACAGCCCATACTGTCCTCTTCGAGCAATCCAGGAACGTGTCCATTGTCGGTTTTTTTTTTTCTGAACACAGGACAGCCAATACAACACTCACCGCTTGATAGTTTAAGTTCGTTTTCGTAAGTCACTTCTAGTTTCGCCTTCTCGGCAGCAGTTAAAGGCAGCATCGATGACTGGCCAGGAAGCAACGTGTAGTCTGTGTCTTTTCCACGACACAACAAGATTTTAGGAGTCAAAATCGCGTAATCTGACACAGTGACTATCGTAACAGACAAATCCTGTAATCTGAACCAGGCATTATGTAGTAGATCGTAGATTCTTTCGCTTAACTTTTACCCTCTAATTCTACTTTTTTTGTCTCTCAGAAGAGCTGAACCAGTTCTCAATTCTGTGCTGATATTGCCATGGTATAATGAGAGAGTTGTTTGTGATGAAATAGAGATGGAAAGAAACAAGATTATTAGGACATGCTGATTGACCGGCTGCGTCAGATATTCATTTAATCTGCTCATCATGGCGGGAAAAGCAATTAACTTTGGAGACAGACAGGCAGTTTCTTATGAGAGCAGGTGTGTGAAGAAGACCTGCTAATAGATATTGTATACACGTTTAATACGAGTAACTTGTATCAAATAAATATCGAAAACAGCTGCATATATGGTTTGCAAGGTTTAAAATGAATTGTGTATTATGGCAAGAACTTTATGTAATCAAAGTAGATGAGGAGTACTCAGCAAGTGTGCAATGTGTGTTACTCCTGAGACACGCAGAGTGCTTGTTATACACTGTTACGCCTCACTGTACAGTCGTTTACTCTGATTGCTGCGTTAGTGCTCCAGTGCATAATAATCACACACTAATGGGAATGTTTGTTTGATCTGTGGAAGACAAATCTTGTTGCTTTCTTGAGTGTGACGTGGAAGCCATGAGATTTAAAATTAAACGATAAAACCAGAACCTCCCACTCAAACACACTCACATACATTCAAAACATTCTGCAAAAGAAAAGATGCCATTTCGTGCGAGTAAATGATCACAGAATATTTTTTTTTTTTTGGGTGATGGGTCCCTTTAAGAACATAAATGGACAATAATTCCCATGGGTTTCTACTGAGCTTCTTGAAATCTGACCGTATCAAAATACTGGCAAGCTGGCCTGATTTTGAAATACATCAGCACACACACACAACCCTTGAAAGAAATGTGATTTATATTTTTCAGGATTGCATCAGCTAGACTCAGTACACTCTTAAAATGGATGTGTTAAAAACAACACAACCTGTGTTATATCTTAACACATCTGTGTGTTTAGTTAAGGACAACACATTTTGTGTTACTTTTAACTCAACCAGTGTGTTATTGTTCTTAACACAGGGAGTGTGATTTCACTAAGTTTGCACTTTGAATTAGATTAAAATGTCGCAACTGACAAAATATTGTTTGTAAATAAGTTTTATTTACACTGGTGCACTCTTATAAAATGATTTTGTAAATAACACAACCTGTAAAAAGAGATGTTAAAAATGACACATGCTGTGTAGATTTTAACACATAAAGTGTGTGTGCTTAGGGACAACACATTTTGTGTAGATTTTAACACATGATGTGTAGATTTAACACATGTAGTGTGTGTGCTCAGGGACAACACATTTTGTGTAGATTTTAACACATGTTGTGTAGATTTTAACACGTTTTGTAGATTTTAACACATTTAGTGTGTTTGCTCAAGGACAACACATGTTGTGTCAAATTTAACACACAACCTGTGTCGTTTCTTTACACATCTCTGTGTTTATAAGGATTACACATTTTGTGTTACATTTAACACAACTAATGTGTTACACAGCAGCAGTGTGTTGTTGAAACCTTTTACACACTAATGTGTTATAGTAACACAACTTGTGTCAGATATGCGTCACATGTGACTGTAGTCGGAGAGTATTTGCCAGAGTTACTTCCCGTGTGCTTACAAAAGTGTTTGGATGAACACTGACACGTATTGGTAACTTGTGTTTATGTAGTCCAGTGATGTTTAATAGAGTTTGTTTGAACATTTGGATGTTTTAAACATCATTAATCTACATAGACAAGCTCTTATTGAGAATTAACAGAGGTTTGATGTTTCATTTCAGTTTTATTTCAAGTCACCATAATCGTGATTAATGGCTCCTTTATTTGGGCTCTTGACCCTTTACTCTTGTTTTAGTGTTTCTCTGGCTGCTGTAACTGTATTTTAATAAAATGCATCTGTTATGGTGATAGAAAATATGATCAGATGGTTCTTGATGATGTCATAATCAGCAAGTTATGATCAAGTTTTTGAGTATATGGATGGAGTGCTTTATTTTAATGATTTATTGTTAGTTCTGAAAGTTTTGTGAAACTACATCCAGCAATCAAAAAGTGCAGAATGACAAAAAAAGTTTAAAGCTACGGCAGAAACCAGTCAAACACAGATATCAATAATCAGCGTATGGATCTCAATAATGGTGACAAACGAAAAAATTCAGGCCGCAATGCATGCTGGTACTTATGGATGAGCTTTATACTAGAGACATGAAGCTTTGCCACCATTGTTGAGAGTCATAGGCTGATTCTTGATGTCTGTTTTTGACTAGTTTCTGCTGCAGCTTTAAACGTTCTCTAAACATATATTTTTTAAGAATTATAGCATGAGGTAGCATACACGATAATATCATGTAAAAACTGAGTATCTGTAATCAAATAAAAGTCATCAAATATATAAGTTATCTCTTAAACATTAAACTTCTCTTGCTATGTTAAAAAAAAAAATGTTGAAAACTGATCATTTAATGATCTTTTTCCTCAAGATAATTTCAACTGTTTCAGATGTGCAATATAAATACACAGAAACAGCAAACAGAGAAACGAATGATAAAGAGTGAAGGGTCAAGAGCCCAAATAAAGCTGCCACTAATCACGATTCTGGTGACATCAAAACAAACATTCAATGAATCGTCAACACAAAACCTGGTAATTCTCAATAAGTGTTTTTGTAGACGTCTGACAGAAATAAATTGTTTGTTATAATAAATTAGTTATCAATAACAAGTGAAATCAGCATTTGAAAAAACATTGAAACCGAGGCATGATGTGATTGGCTGCCAAAAACACTCATTAATCTGAAGTTTTTTTATGAATTAAGATTTTATTTATTTATTGTAATGTATTGTTTCATTTATTTTAGAGCTTGTTATGGGATACCATAGAAAATATACTACCTCTAATTATGTTCTTAAACACAAACTTCCCTCCACCCATTAAAATTCTATCCAGTTACATTTTAACACACATTGTGTGTTAAAACTACACAACTTGTGTCAAAATACCATCAACACATGATGTGTGTTGTTTTTTAACACATCTCTTTTTAGAGTGTAAGAACACAGGCCTTCTCATTTACTCGCTCTCTTTCTCTGCTTTCACCTTTAGCTCTCTTCAGATGTGCAATTCCTTCGCTGTGAAACTCAGAAGGCTGTTCACGGTTTCCACCCATCCATACATCCATCCACCCCTTCATCCATCCACCCATCCCTCCATCCATCTCTCCCTCCCTCCATCCATCCATTCATCCCCCCTTCATCCATCCCTCCCTCCTTTCATCCATCCATCCCTCCCTCCCTTCATCCATCCACCCATCATCCCTCCACCCACCTGTCCATCCATCCAACCATCCATCATCCAACCACCCCTCCCTCCATCCACCCATCCCTCCATCCATCCATCCATTCATCCCTCCCTCCCTCCATTCATCCATCCATCCCTCCCCCCTTCATCCATCCCTCCCTCCTTTCATCCATCCATCCCTCCCTTCATCCATCCACCCATCATCCCTCCACCCACCTGTCCATCCATCCAACCATCCATCCATCATCCAACCACCCCTCCCTCCATCCGTCCATCCACCCATCCCTCCTTCCATCCATCCATCCATCCATCCCTCCCTCCATCCATCCCTCCCTTCATCCATCCATCCCTCCATCCATCCACACTTCCCTTCATCCATCCATCCACCCCTTCATCCATCCACCCACCCGTCCACCTGTCCATCCATCCATCCAACCATCCATCATCCAACCACCCCTCCCTCCATCCACCCATCCCTCCTTCCATCCATCCATCCATCCATCCATCCCTCCATCCCTCCCTCCCTTCATCCATCCATCCCTCCCTTCATCCATCCATCCCTCCATCCATCCACGCTTCCCTTCATCCATCCATCCACCCCTTCATCCATCCACCCACCCGTCCACCTGTCCATCCATCCATCCAACCATCCATCATCCAACCACCCCTCCCTCCATCCACCCATCCGTCCATCCACCCATCCCTCCTTCCATCCATCCATCCATCGATTCATCGACCAATCCACCCGTCCATCCATCCATCCATCCATCCATCCATCCATCCATCCACCCTTTTCAAAAATCATGATCATCAGATTTTATTCTATTCAGCTTGATTGCTGCTGTCATTAATGCAAAGACTAAACATTTTCTCCTCAACTTTGAAAGGTTAAATTGTTACAATTTTACTAAAACAAATTTCAGTTTTTGCCTACAAAAATGTATTAATTTTGCAAATGAATGCAAATTAAAGGCCTCTTTACTAAGGTCTTACACCTCGTTGTACAAAAACAACAAAAGACCAAAAAAATGTAAGAGGGAAAATAGGGCATTTCAGAGGCCAGGAGGTTATGACAGGTCAGGTACGCTGGTTTGAACATCACACCTCGATGTATGTGCTGCTGATGCTTGCGGCTCGGTGTGATGGTCTTCAAGTGTTCTCAGTCCTCAGGGCCCCCTGGTGGTCGTTCTTAGAGAACTCTTCTTTTATCCACCCTTCCCCCACGAACAGTCTCCGTGTGCAAAATGGAAAGGATTCTTTCCTCTACAGCAGCTGTGATATTTCCAGGCAGATTCGATTGTCTTTTATGGTGCGACACCAAAGCATTGTTGTTCAAATAAAGGAAATCATGCCATTTACATGCTTGTTTTTTTAATTTAAGGTTTAAATGTTCTACTCTAGATTCATTCAGATGAATATTTTATGAAGAGTGTCAGTGCTTCATGCATTATGGGTAAAGTGCAGTTATTATAAACTGCTTTGATGATTGACAGCTGTCAGGAGTATCTTGCAGATTACAGCACAGGTGGCACGTTCTCAGAAGAGCTTGGATATGACAAACAAAGCTACAGTATATATGGCCTTTAACACACATATCCACAACACATGAAGTGGAGCAATAGAACATTGTTGAGCTGCTATGAATGGTTACCATTTTCATATTTATTAATAGTTCTATACACTTAAGTACTTAAGATGAAACAAGACCATAAAAGCAAACTACCCAGTTGTTTCTTAAAATATTCTTGCCCTATGTTGGTTTTGTACAGGCTGTTCCCTTGCTTCTGGGGTGAGGTTTACAGGGCTCTTTTTGGGGGTTGCTGTCATCTGCTGGATAAAATCAAGTATGAACTCTATAAAAAATAATTTATGCTGTTTGCTAGGAGAAGAATCCAATGTGACCATTGATACTTAGATATATTGATTTAAGTTCGATTTGACTACTAATAATGAAAAGTAACTTGTCCTGAACCGTTTTGTATGGACATTGATAAGGTTTATTTTGTTGAGCAGCAAATTCACATATGAAGAGTTCAGATGCAAAAGCCTCTAAGTGCCATTTGAAATTTTCTTCTAAAATTATCATTTTTATCAAGCTTGTATATTTAAGTTCAGTAATTTCACTTAAATGCCAATGAAGATTACCTATTAATTGTCATTTAAGTGAAATTACTGAACTTAAATACACGAGCTTGATAAAAATGGTCACTCTTGAACAAAATTTCAAATGGCACTTAGAGGCTTTTGCATCTGAACTCTTCATATGTGCATTTATGATTTCTAAAGGATCATGTGACACTGACGTCATGAAAATTCAAATATATTAAAATAAAAAAAACCCGTAATTTAAATTGTACTGTTTTTACTGTATTTGCCAATTAAATATTCATACAGAGCATAAAAGATTTTTCAAAAACATTTAAAAATATTACCAATCCCAAAATAATGCAAATCACATTGCTTACATTTGATATATTTTATAGATATTTTATATTTGCTTTAAAAGTGATTATGAGAGGAAAACATAGGGGATTGAACGGATAGATAGACCATATTTTCCCATCTTTATTTTCTAGAAATGGTATAAAGAATGAGCTGAAAAAAATGAGACTATGAGAAACCAAATTTTATTTTCCTTCTCTAAAAATTACTTTACATAATTGTACACCGTTTCATGAGCCCTGATAGTTTTATCTACACAAAACATTCTCTCAAAAGCAAAGTCTCTGATATGAAACTAGGCACTTTACACAAATCGACAGTGTTTGTTAACCATCCTTCCTTAAATCCTCTGACAGAAAGACGGCAAATGCTGAGTATGTAAGTGGATTAAAGTTCTAATCTAGAACTTTAACACTAAACAAAAGTGCAAACATTTATAAACAAAGGCTTTCTAACAAGACAAGCCCTTTATCAGCGTCCAGTGTTTATCAGTGTGTGGCCTATTAACCGTTTAAGTGTCCTTTAGTAAATAAGTGTGTGCTTACATGCGGTGGATCCTGTCGTGGTCGATGAACTGTTTAAGGTTATGGAGGTTGTCCCACCACTTGAAGAGGAAGGTTTCGGCGATGAGACTGAACCAGGGCGTGATCTCCAGCTCTTTCCTCTTGGCTTTCTCCAGGATCTCCTTCAGCTCCTCTTTGGACACGTAGCAGTGGCTCTGGATCTCATTGGGGTCTGGATTCAGGTCCACATCTTTCTGCATGAAGAGGATGTAGTCGATCTCGTGCTCGCCCCAAACGCCGTCTGACTGGGCTTTGTACTGGATGCGGGTCAGGTAGGTCATCTCTTCTGGAGGCACCTGAGAAAACAAGAACACAGGGCCTCAAACTCACTTTTTGCCCCACCTGCCAATGGCCAGTGACTTAAAGGTGCATTGTGCAATATTTCATGTTAAAAATAGCCGTTTTTCTAACCCATACATGCTTAAACAATCGCCTGATGGGCTGAATGAGCCCTTCTCTGATCACTGCGACTGCCTCTATTATCCTGTACAGTAAAATAAATCAGAGTGATTCGGGACGGACTTTGAGACTGGGCGTGACGTCATGCGCGTTCACGCTCACCTGGCTATGTCTGGCAGGTTTGTGTATTCACCGCCATTCTCCGTATCAGCGAAGACAACTCGAGCGACCAAACTTTAGTCAACTTTCGACAAAAGTAGAAGATGGATTCAAAGAGACCGGCTTGTAGTTCGTTCCAAACCCCAACGCAAACTCCACGTAAGACAAAGAAAATAAAACTTTTGTCTAGTGCCAGGCGTCGGAATAAGACGAGAATCGACATCGGGAAGGTTTCAACAAATGGAGAGATCTCCGGTCGGGGTCCAGAGATCGGGTCCTATACAAAGTAATAACTTAAATATTGTTCATGAACGTGTTTCCATAATAATATAATCATAAGTGGATACAGTAAACACATAAAACAGTTCAACATGGAGATAGATGGAAACACAAAATGAAGTTTTCCCCTCACAGACACACACATAAGGGTGTAATTTACTCAAATGCCTTTCCTTTCATACATTTAAAATGACTTGCAGATGTATAAATTTATTACCGCTGAAGACATTATAACTGTAACGAAAAATTTGTGCGGCTGATGCTCCTTTGTTTATGAACAGCTCGTGCAAGCGTGCGTGTGGTCCATCAGTGTGCACACCTCTGGTTGCAGTTTCGCTTGGCGCCAGAGGGGGCATAGTTCTGCAAAAACTCTGAGACTTGCGCAATGCACCTTTAAAGGGATACTCCACTTTTTTTGGAAATAGGCTCATTTTACAACTCCCCCAGAGTTAAACAGTTGAGTTTTACCGTTTTCGAATCAATTCAATAGGAAAAAAAATATACTATGGTAGTCAATGAGACCAGAAACTGTCTGGTTACTGATATTCTTCTAAATATCAGAAAATCGTCTGAATACATCCGAAAACGGTAAAACTCGACTGTTTAACTCTGGGGGAGTTGTAAAATGAGCCTATTTCCAAAAAAAGTGGAGTATCCCTTTAAGAAAATTTACCGGCCATTAATTTTTTTTTCCCCAGCCATGAAACTTTTTGGAAAAAAACGTTTAATTAACATATAATTAACAGTCTGTACATATTTTTTACATATAACTAACTGTATATATTTTGTTAAGACACAAAATTTTTAGATGCCAGTGAAAATGATCAGGAACAGAAATATAATCAAATGTAAAATAACACTGCATTGTCTTAACTGTATAAATTAGACGTACAAGTAGATTAATTCTTATTAAAATTGCAAAAGTTATTCAGTCATGGGCAGTGAGAGATTTTTCTTTGTCAGCCGGCAGCAGGCTGAGTTGAGTAATACATTGAGTTCTTGCACTTGAATTTTTCATTTAACAAGGCTTAAACTCTCGTGACGATGCAGCACTGGCCCGTCATCTGTCCCAAGAGTCGTTCAGGTTGATGATCTCACAACATTTCATTGATAGAGTTAATGCATATTATCTGCCAACTAGCAACTCACACACATTTCATACACTCAACGGGATTTTTCCTTGTGTTAATTTCAGGCCCTGTCTGTAAAAGCCGCTGTTTGCAATCCATAAAAAATGCTGTCGAACATGATGTGTATCGGTACCTGCTCCACGGGAATGCCGAGCTCAGCTTGGAGGCGTCTCTGTGCGGCGCGGCGGACCCCGATGACGTCCTGCTCCTCCAGTTCACTGGCAGTGTGTAGCGGGTGACTACAGCAAGTGTTGGTAAAACAGCCTGTCAATCAAACTAACGTTACTTCAGGGCAGTGGTATTTTAGTATCATTGAGATACTATTACAGTTTTTGTTAATTTTTTTTTTTATACTTTCCATTTAAAAAAAAAAAAGTTTATTAAAATTAAAGATTTTGTTGTGTGGTTTTGTCATTTTTGTTAGTTTTAATGTCTACATTAGTGCTGTCAAATGATTAAAATATTTAATCGCGATTAATCGCATCAATGTTGTGAACTCACGATTAATCGCACATTTTTATCTATTCTAAATGTCTCTTGATTTCTTTTTGTCCCATTATTTTTTTTCATTTTAACTCTCTTATCAACATGGAAAAGTGGATCGGCTTGCTTTGTGCAAATGTTTTTTATTGAAAACAACATTGGCATATACTGTGTTAAAATTCACACTAACATCCTCACTTGGAGCAAATAATCTCTCAATGTAACACTGTCCATCAATAAAAGTGTGAAAGAAATACTGACGAGGTCCTGATATTGACAAGGGGGCGGAGAATTCGCATCAGCTGTGTGTGTGTGTGCTTGGCCATCATCAAGTGGTATTTCAGACTGGACGTGCTGCGATGATGATAGCTCAGTTCACAACGACAAAACACACAGATCACTTTGGTCTCGTCAATGGAACCATTTGGCAACTTTTTAGTAAAGTAAACTTTCCATTCAGAATCTTATTGGCATCCATTTCGGCACCTCGAGCTCGTCATCCACTCAAAACGTAACGTTAAAGGGATATTCCACCGGTTTTTTCAAATTAGTGTATGTAAATATGAAAAAACGGTGGAGTATCCCTTTAACCAACTATTTGTTGGCGTGCCTGTTGTTTTGTTTCCAGTCTAACTAGATCCGCTTGCGGTTTGGTCGACGAAGCAACAAAACGTCCTCGCGTGGCAAAAGCCATTGAAATGAATGGATTTCATAGCGCAGAGCATGCCGCATCCTGTACGTATTCTTTCCTACTATGGTAGTCAATGGGGATTGAGATCTGTTTGATTAAAACATTCTTCCAAATATCTTCCTTTGTGTTCAAGAGAAAAAAAATAAACACATAGAGGTTTGGAACAACTTGAGGGTGAGTAAACGAAGTTTCACTCATGTCACAATAGGGAAGGAATGAATAGCGTAACCTCCGTTTCATGCCGACTTTAAACTTAAATCATTAATTAAATATAACAGCCAATTCAAACAGATAAAAATATTGGTTAATAAAATATATGTAATATTAAAATAACACTGACACGCACCTGGAAAAGTTATTTTGGCATTGGATCTCTGCTGAAGGAGAAGCTTTTCCTCACTGTTAAACAGGAAAACACTGAATGCTCGATGCAGCAATCCTGTCAGTAAAAATATTTTAACTAAGGTTAGTAGGCTTGCATAAGATCACTTTTACAACCTCCCACACAGACAATCTAATACAGTGGGTGTAATACATATCTTATAATGACCTTTAAGGAAGGGATCATTTAAATAATAAAAATCAAAAGACAGATTCAGACACTTCTTGCTTTATTTGTTTTAAATATATGAAAGAGTCATGCACAAAATGTATACATTTTGTTACATTAGATAACAAAATATTTAAAGCAGGTGACAAACAAATGATGCAAAAGCATTTGTCAGAATCAGAAAGTAATATATTTTTTAAAGTGTGTCTGAAGTTTATAAACACTTTTTGGGGCCGGCGCGGTATCACCAAATATTGGCGCGATATAATTAACAGTAAAATCTCATGCACATTCATTACCTTTATCAATGTTTGAGTTGAGATGGCAGTTCTTCTTGCTGTCAGCTCCAATCTTTCTGTCATTGTCATCGATCAGGATGCACATCTCTGCCAGCAACTGCACCTGTTTCTCATCCAGATTATCCATGTTAATCTCCGGCATCCTTACAGGTGAACTGAGCCGTCTGACCAGACTGCACACACAAATAACAATCATTATGGTTAAGTAATATCATCATAAAGAACTTAATAATAAATATATTTAATTTTTTAATTACTAAATAAAAAAATTAGGTAGCAAACTAAATAAAAAGTACTAAATAAAAATAAAAACTGAAACAGATAACACTTAAAAAGTTTAACATAATTAGCAGCTAAACGGCATAGGCGTAACAATAACGAAATAAAACATATTATTATCAGATTATTATAGGAAGTCAACATACCCAACAATAACACATGATACTTAAAATTATTACAATAATTGCTACAAAAACAAAGTTTATCAGTGTGCAAAACCAAAAGGACACTTTATTTTGTCCCTGTTGGATCAGCAGCTCATAAAATACATTGTAACGTTATATGATATGCTAGTGTTAGTGAACGCTGACTCACCCATGATGGTGTAAATTATATGCTAGTGTTAGTGTAGTCTTCACTCATCTGTGATGGTGTAAATTAAATGCTGCTAGTGTTCGTGAATGGATGCTAGACTCACCCGTGATGATGTTGAGCTGGTAAATGAAGAGTTTCTGCTCCTGAAGCGGGTTTATTATTGAGTCTCGCGAACAGCGCAGCTGATCTGCGCGCCGCCCACAACCACCGCACCATGAGCGCGCACAGGGCACTGGCCAATCACAGTCCAGCAGACTACAAACACGCCATCACACCACACAACATACACATGTGCTCTACGAATCTACAGTAATGCAACGCTTCACACACTCACACTGCTAAAGTGATAAGGCTCGGATGGTCTTAATAACGCGCGGATCACACATAAAACACACAAACAATGATAAAGGAACCGATCACTGTTCAACTCTGACGATCACGCTGACTATGGCGTTGATTCCCCGCCCATAAATGAGGCTTTATGCCTAAGATTTTGATTGGTTGTTGGGAATTAAGCCTTCTTCGGATTGGTGTATGTTTAGCATAGACATCGTCTCTTCCGGGTTTGGCTGACGACTGGAAAAGCAAAAAAAAAAAAAAAAAAAAAAAAAAATTCAAAAGTATTATTAATTATTGTTGATTAGTCTTTTACAAATTTACACTGGAAATATAAAACAATGTTTTTATACAGTCATAATCAACTATACTATTATTATAATACAATATAATTTATAATAAAAATCTATTGTCAAAGTGAAATATCATATTAATGAATCATATTAATGAATTATTCATTATAACTGAATCATTATATATATATATATATATATATATATATATATATATATATATATATATATATATATACATATATATTCATTATAATTATATATATATATATATATATATATATATATATATATATTTAATGATTCAATTATAATGAATAATTCATTAATATGATATTTCACATTGACAATAGATTTTTATTATAAATGATATTGTATTATATATATATATATATATATATATATATATATATATATATACATTTTTATTTTATTTATTTTTTTACAAATTGAGATGCCTATGTATAGAGGAGAGATAGCCGTGCGTTTTGTAGAAGTTTTTTTTTTCCAATGAATAAGGTTGAAGCTTTTATTTTGAAGTTTTGCTTCCGGTTGGTCGCTCGTCAGATCTGTTGTCATTTCCTCTTGCTTCACAGCCTGCTGACAGTCGGGGTTGATAAAAAAATAACATCAAAGTGTGAAAATCCCGGAGATTTTTTTGACAGGATTATCTGTGTGTGTTTGTCTGGATCATGCTGGAGGATTCAAACACACACCAACCCACCGTCAGCGAATGACAAACGCGCCCAGATCATCTGAAGCGGTCATAAATGTGAGTGTTAATGAAAGCAGAGGCGCCAGTGTTTGTCGCAATGGAAGATTAGCTGCTAATCAGGTGAATGACACTTTATCAACACACAGCTCCTGTCAGAGAGACATCACAGCACTGGGCTTATGGCTGATAACGGGCATCATATTTGAGTGTGTTAGTGGTGTTTTAACCGAGCAGGCCAGCTGACCTTGCGTCAGACTGCTGTGTGTGCGTGTTTATTATCAAATCGTGCGTAGGGCATATATTATGCATTTTTGATAAGTGTGTTTCCAAAACACCAGACAATCAGGGAAAGATATTTGAATCAGAACTACAAATTTTTTTTCTTGTTCCAAAATAATAGTATTTTAAATGACGTTTCCCACATTTTCAATGACCGAGCGTAACGTTAACTGTTACAACGTCTTAATGTCCTTTATATGAAGAGTTCAGATGCAAAAGCCTCTAAATGCCATTTGAAATTTTCTTCTTTAATGATGATTTTTGTCAAACTTGTATATTTAAGTTCAGTAATTTCACTTAAATGGCAATGATAATTACCTATTAATTGTTATTTAAGTAAAATTACTGGAGTTAAATATACAAGTTTGACAAAAATCATCATTAAAGAAGAAAATTTCAAATGGCATTTAGAGGCTTTTGCATCTGAACTCTTCATATGTAAACATAGACAGTCCTATGATTCCATAAATGATCTGAAAGGAAGTTGTTTATTGTGAAACACTTACAAAAGGTAAGGAGAAACATCAAGGTACTATCATATTGCTATTTTATTTTAGAACAATATAGTCACGAGGAATATAGTATGGTAATAATTTCATGATTTGTAAATGATCACAATAATATTCTTATTCAGTACAAGTAAAAAGTGGACACGTTTTGTGGATTGATGTTGATTAAAAAAAAAATAATTTCCAAAATTGTTTCTACAATCTGTTACAGTGAGGCTTTTACTGTACAATGAAAGTGAACAAAACCTCACTGTTTCAAAAACATCATGATTTGACAATACTCGTTAGGGCTGTCAAATGATTAATCGCGATTAATCACATCCAAAATAAAAGTTTGTGTTTACATAATACATGTGGGTGCACTCTGTATAATTATTTAGTATATATATATATATATATATATATATATATATATATATATATATATAAATGCACACACACATGCATGTATATTTAAGAAAAAAATATTATTTATATAATATTTATATATAATATAAATTATATATAAATCTATACAGTATACACATGGAAATATTTCATAAATATATACAAGCATTTATGTGTGTATATATATATATATATATATATATATATAAATATAAAATAATTATACACAGTGCACCCACATATATTATATAAACACAAACTTTTATTTTGGATGCGAATAATTGCGATTAATCGTTTGACAACCCTAATGCTTGTGTAAAAGAATATGTCTATTTATTTCTAATTATTTCATTGATGCACATCACTGGACTTATTGTGAACAATTCATTAGTCAATATTATTCCTGAACCAACATTTTTATGTATTTTTCATTTATTTTAAATATTATCCTCATCTCTTAAATATATTTTCTTTTCAATTGACATCACGCAAATCTCAAAAGCTGGTACTCAGTGAATTCTATGGCGGCAAATCAATGTCAATAAGAACCGAGCGCACAACTGATGCTGGTGCATGCGGTAAATGACTTTCGCGAGAGGATAACAGATCCACACGCGAGGAAATAGGGACTCATGAGCTCATTCATTTTCTCCAATTTATTTTAGATATTTGAAACCAATAAGACAAATCATAGTGTTTTAAATATAAAATGTAAACATTTATAGGAATTTTGGTAGATTTACAATGATAAAACCATGAAAAATGTGTCATTACAGTCTGTAAATTATGTCTTAAGAGCACAATGCAAATACTTTCTGTTAAAAAAATATCTGGTAAGAACATATTCTATATTAACAATGCATTAAATCACATTACACATGAATTAACCACAATAAATTAAATAAATTAAGTGATGTCTCAAGTCAAGTGAATTACAAGTCAATAGACAGGCGTCCAATCACAACTGACTTCTGGAAAAGGGGAGTCCCGCCCCTCGAGTGTCAAAAATAAAATTAGTTTGAGCGAGAGCAGATCAAGCGCGAGAGTGTGTGGAATGATCAAACGCGTGTATTTCATACAGAGGAGATGTCATGAGCGCACACATGGTATGAATGAGCTCGCGAGTCCCCGTTTCCGGATCTGTTTTCCTCTCGCGAAAGTCATTTACTTCGTGCACCAGCATCAGTTGTGTGCTCGGTTCTTATTGACATTGATTTGCCGCCATTGAATTCCCTGTGAATAAACTTAGAAGTAAATGCACCAACGACGATAACAACACCGATATAAAGATGTAGTTCTAAATATAAAGAATAGCAGAGTCCACACCATAATTATACCGATACAAAACAAAGAAATGATATTGTTGGAATTACTTGGAGAACTTTTTAGAAAAAACTATGACAGCCAATCAGAATCCATTTGAGCTTGAGTATTTAAAGCAGCAGGCGACAAAAAAACTGCTATCGTCTGCTGGTGAAGACGCTAATAAAGTTATTGCTCTTGGTGTAAAGGACTGAAGTCTATACTAATAGTTTCTGTTGCTCTGGGTCAGCTGGCCAATCAGGAGGAAGGGGGGGCTTTGTTGAAATCAGCATTTCAGACGGACAGCACACACTTAGCATGATGCTGCAGGCGTATACTTCATGCATGTGTTACATATGAGTTGTGTAATCTTCAAACCCACTAACATCATGAGCTAAACACACGTCTGATTTACCGTCCATCCGTCCACCCAGTTCTTTTAGGTTGTGAGAATGCTGTCACTCATGCCTGAGCTTTCCCTTCCTTCACTGTCATGATTGTGAACCGATAGCTGGTGTTGTCTTGTGTTCAGTGCTGGAGTGAGTGTGGCCCCGGCCCCGGGCCCTCCTGTTGAGATCCTCCTCTTCATCACTTTAAGCGGTCGTCTGAGGATGTGTCTGCTTTGTTTATCATTCACTGCTCTCCATGCCTGGTATTTGTCCTTTTTTTTTTTTTTTTTTGCATGCCATTTATTTAGCAATATGTTTTCATATATAATTATTCGTACATTTTAAGATGCTTAGGCTAACATTAACACTTTTTGTTGATAATAATGTCCTGCATGCTTTATTTTGGCCATGATTTTAACTTTTTTTGTATTTAACACTTCACATATTTGTTTTACGTTAAAATTACACCCATTGCTTCATCTAAAAACATAAATATAATGGGTTTTCAAAAGGAATGCCCTGGTCATATTTCACCAAAATATATATGTGACATTATTATTGTTATTTTTTCATGATTAAGCTACTTTCTTCTTTAATTCTTATCACTGTATTGCAATGTCAATATCAAACGATTAATCGCGATTAATCGCATCCAAAATAAAAGTTTGTATTTACATAATATATGTGGGTGCACTGTGTATATTTTACATATATAAATAAATACACACATGCTTGTATATATTTAAGAAATATTTTAATGTGTATATACTGTTTATAGATTTATATATATTTTATATTATATATAAATATTTTATATATAAATAATATTTTTGTTCTTAAATATACATGCATGTGTGTGTATTTATATATATATATATATATACTGTATATATATACTGTATATATACACTACCAGTCAAACGTTTTAGATCGGTAAGATTTATATGTTTTTACAAGAAGTCTCTTCTGCTCACCAAGGCTGCAATTATTTGATAAAAAATACACCCTCCCCCCCCCCCGTAATATTATGAAATGTTATTACAATTTAAAACAGCGGTTTTCTATGTGAATATATAGTAAATTGTAATTTATTCCTGTGATCAAAGCTGAATTTACAGCATCATTACTCCAGTCTTCAGTGTCACATGATCCTACAGAAATTATTATAATATGATACTCAAGAAACATTTATGATTATTATCCATGTTGAAAACAGTTTTTTACATTTTTATTTCAGGATTCTTTGATGAATTCTTTGAAGTTCAAAAGAACAGAAGTTTTTGTAACATTAATCACTACCATTCAAAAGTTTGGGGTCAGTAAGAATTTATTTTTTATTTTGGGGGGAAAGAAATTAGAGTTAAATTGATCAAAAGTTACAGTAAAGACATTTATAATGTTAGAAAAGATTATATTTTAAATAAATTCTGTTCTTTTGAACTTTTTATTCATCATATAATTTTGGGGGAAAAATGGTACATGACTGTTTTCAACATTGAAAATTATAATTTGTTTTTTGAGCATAAAATTAGCATATTAGAATGATTTCTGAAGGATCATGTGACACTGAAAACTGATGTGTAATCAGCAACAGTAATGATGTTGAAAATTCACCTTTCAATACATTTCAAAATATTTTAAAATAGAAAACAGTCATTTTAAATTGTCATGATATTTTACAATATTACTGTTTGTCATTTTTTTTTTCATCAAATAAAGCAGCCTTGGTGAGCAGAAGAGACTTCATTTAAAAACACACAAAATCTTACTGATCTAAAACTTTTTACCGGTAGTGTATATATATAAAATAATTATACACAGTGCACCCACATATATTATGTAAACACAAACTTTTATTTTGGATGCGATTAATCATTTGACAGCCCTAGTTTTTTAAAATAATGTAATATAAAAATATCCCATTCTCAATACTGTACAGCAAAAACACTTTCTCATTGCTGATGAAAATCATTTTGGTCGAACAGTCACTTTTTTACATTAAGATATTATTCACAGAACATTTTAATATAATAAAATAATTCACATTACAGTGTTGCATAGAATGAGAGCAGTGCTCTTAAGAATAATAAAAAAAGATGTAAAATTTGTGTTGAATGACAAAGCTTCCTTTTTTACTTTCTTTAGACTTTGGGGTGAAATCCGTTTATGATATTTTTAATGAGATTCACGTTCACCTGCTCAGTTAGACGTCTCTCCAGACATGGCTTCATTTGAACTCTTCACTTTTATGATGTTTGCTTAGCTAATATTAAATCAACCTACACCCGCAGTAGACAACACGCATGTCATCAACCAAGACTTACTTTACTTTAACTCCCTCAATATTTACCTTGATATTTACATACGACATCCAGGATAGTATCCAACAAAGCACACATTGTATTCCTCGATGTCTCTGGACGGGGCAAACCCTGCTGTGTGATTGCTCAGTTTCAGGTAGGAAGTGTGTAGGGGACGTCACTGAGGAGTGATGCCTGTTGAAAGTGGAAACAGCGCAGCCGCCCGTCAAGTCAAACAGAAGCGCAAGTCGCACAGTCTCTCCATTAGGAGGACCAACAGCACCGAGCAGGACCGACCCGGCATGCAGAGAGACATGCTGGAGGGACAGGTGGGTTGTTTTTTTTGTTTCTTCAGTGTAAACTTGTATGATCACGTATAGATTCAGGGTTGAAGTTTGTGGTTAAGAACACTAGAGGATACTCTGGTGTTTGAGCGTGTGTTTCGTCCTCAGACGTACAGGAAAGAATGACACAAAGCCAGTTCTGTGACATTGTTTTTTTTTTTTCTTTTTTTTTTTAAAACACCAAGACAGCCGGGATATGTAAGCATCCATATGTCATGTTGTGTTTGAATCATTTTCTGTTGTTTTAGATTATAGAATGTTAGACATGTTCAGTCACCAGGAAGCCAATGTTGATTGCTTAATGACTTATTTTATATATATATATATATATATATATATATATATAAAATTTCTTAACTGAAAAAAACTAAAACAATTTTATATATATATATATATATATATATATATATGTTTATGTGTATATAAATAAGTAAATAACCTAAGGGAAAATTAAAGAGTAAAACAAAAAACTAGCTATTATAATGAAATGGAATTGGCCATAAAAAAAATTAATTCTAGGTTAGTACACGGTTTATAACGATAACAAATATTTAAATTGTCTCAGTTAATGCATTAGGCTAATTTTTGGTATCCCTACTGAAAAATGAACTAACAAGAACGAAACTAAATTGAAAGTCTGTAAAAAAAATTGAATAAAAACTAACTTGTAACTGTAATTACACCGGATCAGTGTCTTTATAGAGAGGGATTTCAGTTTGGATGGATGCAAGTCAAAGTCCAAGTAACATCTATCTGGTGAACAAATGACACGAGTTAAGTATTTCTGTCAATAATTAAGTTCGTCATTGTTTTGCTACTGTAAGGTATCCCTGGAATTTACATCCTTTAACACACATCATTTGTCCTAAAGGAGTCTGTTATTGACGCACATTTCTAATGCAAACATTACTGGATACGTCAGTGATAAGAGACGCCTGTACTCGTGTAAATCACAATACACGTTCTTAAAAAGTTCTCTTTCTACATAGTATGAAAGGAATGTTACAGTTATCCATTGATGTTTCTTTAAAACGTTTGTAATCATACGAAACATTATTTTCGTTTTATTCAACAAGCCAAGATGTGTTGAGAATAGTCAAGCTCAGACTTGAGACATGATGCCATTTGGTTGTGTGTTTTATTGATTGGTGGGTATCAATGGTTTGTACTTTTCTATGGTCTATAGCCTCATCCATTTTTAAAGAGCGGCCCACTCTGGGTTTCGATTGTTCCATCTATTCCTCCGTGGGGTCATTTCTGATTGGCAGTCGCTACTGTAAACCGTTCACTGGATTTAGACTATACCGCCTTTCACCCTCTCAATGCTGTCATTATGTCCAGTTGCTATGGTGACCACAAGTTTAGGATTGAGTAGGTTTATAAGGATAGACGTCGAGCTGTTGTTTGTTAATTGCTCTCTCTCTCTCTCTCTCTCTCTCTCTCTCTCTCTCTCAGTATCAGTACATGTGGTAATGACAGAATGGAGAGCAGTTGACACTGTTCTCACCGTTAAACTCTTGTGTTAACCTGACAGCACACCTAGTTGTGCTGGAGTAGTTAATATGGACATGGCTAGTCTAAAAAACACAACAACAATGTTTGTTTGTGGATTCCTTTTCTTTGTGTAGCTTTAATCAGGCTGAAAGACTTTACTTGGAACCTCTTATCGTTGATAATGGAGGTAAGTTGTTTTGGTAGATTAGTTATTTATTGAATAGAGTTCTCTTTATTGTTTGTGCTTTTTCAGATTTCGTTAGAGATCTTTTTTTTGGAACTTCCTTAGTAATGTTTGGTTACTCTCTGTCTCAAAGCTGGGTCATTTAAAAGAAATGATGATATGATCTGTATTGAGGCTTAAAAGCTTTTAGAACGGCAAGTTATTTTATGTAAAGTTTTAGAACACCATACTATTTTAAAACATAAAATATTTTAAGAAAATGTTTTAATGTAAAGTTTTTGAACAGCAAGATATTTTATGTAAACTGTCTTGTTTTAAAACTTTACATTTATGTAAAATATTGTCTTAAAATTTGTTAGAAAACTTTACAACTTTAAACGTAAAACTTTACATGTATTTTAATGTAAACAATTAGAACAGAAATAGTTTTATGTAAACCTTTAAAACAGCAAAATATATTATATTAAATATGTTTATGTGTATATAAATAATCTTAACCTAAGGGAAAATTCAAAAGTAAAACAAAAAACTAGCTATTATAATGAAATGGAATTGGCCATAAAAAATAATTCTAGGTTAATACACAGTGTATAACGATGACAAATATTTAAATTGTATCAGTTAATGCATTTGGCTAATTTTGGTATCCCTACTGAAAAATGAATGTCTTGTTTTAAAACTTTACATTTATGTAAAATATTGTCTTAAAATTTGTTAAAACACTTTACAACTTTAAACGTAAAACTTTACATGTATTTTAATGTAAACGATTAGAACAGCAATAGTTTTATGTAAACCTTTAAAACAGCAAAATAATTACATTAACATTTAGAACAGCAAGATATTTGATACAATTTTAGATGTGAAATTGTACATTACCTTTTAGATGTAAAGTTTTAAAATCCATTTCTAACAAACATTTAGAACAGCAACATATTTTACATGAACTTTTAGATGTAAAGTTTTAAATACATTTCTAACAAACATTTAGAACAGCAACATATTTTACATTAACTTTTAGAATTAAAGTTTTAAAATACATTTCTAACAAACATTTAGAACAGCAACATATTTTGCATTAAGTTTTAGATCTAAAGTTTTAAAATACATTTCTCACAAACATTTAGAACAGCAACATATTTTACATTAACTTTTAGATGTAAAGTTTCACTACAGCTAGATATTTTAAACATTTCAATTTATAGATTTTAAACAGATAGATATTTTGTGTAAAGTTTCAGAACAGCAAGATATTTTAAATTAACTTTTAGATGTACAGTTTTTGAACACTTGGATGGTTTACAACGTTTAGATATTTTCTGTAAACTGTCTTGTTTTAAAACTTTACTTTTATTTAAAATATTGTCTTAGTTAAGTTAACGTAGTTAAGTTAACGGTCAAATACCTACTTAAAACTTTATTTCTATTTGAACGTAAACTTTTAGAACAGCAATAATTTTTTGTAAACCTTTAAAACAACAAAATATATTTACAATATACAAATATTTAGATGTAAAGTTTTAGACCAGCAAGACATTTTATGTAAAGTTTATTTGTAGATCTGTTTTTTTTATTTTCTCCTGAAAATATCCTGTTAACCAGATCCCCTCGACACTCCCTGTGTTGTTGTAGTTTATTTGTGTTTTTAGCATAGATGGATTGTACGGACTCAACTAAAATGAACAGTGCAGATGTCATAGAAACACGTTTCTCATTACTTGTCACTGAAGTTTGAAGGTGTTTTGAAGATGCAATCTCTGAGTATTTGCAATATGGTTTATTTGATTGAATTTCTAGGACTCCAAGTTGCCGATGGCCTTAAGGAGTAACTTACTAGATCTGTTCGGACAGATTGAACGGGAGTTTGAAAATCTCTACATTGAAAACTTGGAATGTGAGTATTAAACAAATAGCTTTTATCTTATTTAACATCCGTTTTGCATGACTGGACACTATTTACACGACTTACTCACAATCTCAACACATTTATTAACTAAGCGACTTTCACACTTACAAGATCTGAATCCTTAATTGTTATCTGTATTATTGATATATATTTATTAATCAGCTATCAGGAATAATGATTCTAGTCTTATTTACTTATCTAGAAAGTATTTTTTTGTAATAACTAACTGAAAGTACATTATCCTTTTATTTAGTGTGTAAATGTGACAAGATCCGTGTTTTTTGTCAGCGCTCATTTTATCGTAACCTCTGTTCTTGTGCAGTGCGAAGAGAGATTGAATCGCTAAACGAACGTTTGGCTGGAGAAGGACAGACAGTCGATGGCGGTGATCTGAGCAAAGGAGCCTTAAAAACAAAAGGTACATGCAAAACAAACTGACATCCAGCTTTTGTTTAACTTCTGCATTCATAATATCAGATCATTGAACAAGCTTTTGAATAAATAATGTTGTCTTTTGATGGTTCAGAGAGAATCGTTTCGCCTAAAGCTGAGTCTTTGCATGATATGATGATGTTTTAACTCCAATTTGCTATTCAATAATCAAAAGATCTACATGGTCAAGTGTTTGTAGACACTCATCTAATGAAGGAGTTTGGCTTTTTCAGCTACACCCATTACCAGTGATGGAAATAACGGCGTTATAAATAAATGGCGTTAGTAACGGTGTTATCTTTCTCAGTAACGAGTAATCAAATGAATTACTGTTTCCCTCGTTACAACGCCGCTACTGTTAATGACAATAAAATGCGGCGTTACTATAGCCGAATTGAGCTCACTGAAGTGGTTTCCATCCGAGTAGGCTCTCTCTCCGCCATAGGAACTGCAACGTTTTTTCTCTGGTGTGTGTTTTTGAGGCGCCGGATTGGACTAAAGCGAAGCGAATGCCGCGAGCATGCTCGACTGCGCGAGAGAGACAGAGTCTGTCTGAGCATTATATAGTTTGTTTATAAATAAATGATAAATTTCAGCATTTGAATAATCTCTGTAGCCTATTGGCATCATCTGCAACGTTTTAATTAATTTACATGGTTATAAAAATAAAATAATAAAAACGTTCTGGGAATTCGGGTTCCGAGAGCACTTCTTTTTAAACTGTTTTTCATTTTAATTTACACTAAAAAGAGTGTGTGTATATTTGTTATTATTATTCATTTTTGGTACATTTAAGCATAATTTATTTTTTAGACTTATTTGTTGGTCAGTTGTGGTCTGTGCAATATTAAATATTAAAGTTCTAAACCTAAACCTAAAATTATGTTTATTGTTCTACTATAGTAATGATAATATATTGAATTTTATAGGCCTCTCTCACATTGTCCCACGGCAACATTACTATAGTGTAGATTAGTGTACAATGTTTTATAATAATAATTTATTATATAGTGTCCATTTCATTAATTTAGCATATTTAATATTGGGTGTATCCAAGTTATTTGACAGGCCTATTTTAACTTTTTTTTTTTTTTTAAAGTAACGCTATAGTTACTTTCCCTGGTAGTTAGTTACTTCTATAATGATTTAAATCAGTTACTATTTGTGAGAAGTAACTATAATTATAAATAATTACTTTTTTTTCAGTAACACTTCCCATTACTAACAGGAGCATAAAATCACACCGCCATATAATCATTGTTTCAGCTTGGTACAATTAGCGAGGTCCATAAATATTTATTTATTTATTTATTTATTTATTTTTTACGTTTTTCTGGTGTGGAAGAACTTAACTCTGCTCACTATGTTGAGAGAACTTTATTAAATGAAAATTGAAAACTAACAACTAATATTGTAACAAACAATTAATCTTTTTCATATTTCACTCATAATCTTATAATTTCTTGCGCACAGCTAGTCACAGCACAAGTCAACTGTCCCAAAAGCTGAAGACGACATACAAGGCCTCCACGAGCAAGGTATGATTGTATCTATAGGGTTTTCTCTCACCATTTTGCTCTGAATAAAATAGTTACTGTGGGTCAAGCTCAGAATATTTCTCCGTGAACCTCACTAAAACACTCAATGTCTCAAAGTTCTGCTCTTTCTAGCCGGGTTACAGAATTTCCTGCTTAACATATGTAGATACTTTAGAAATGAACGGTTGTCACAATACCAAAATGTCAGCAATACCAGTGAAATCGGTCAACTTCACAGCAAAGCTTGTAATTCTATTATTGCCGTAATTATTAAGGAAATGAGCAGCATCTACCGTAATGTTACCGCACCACAATTTTGTAATTTCATCACCTGGTGTATTCTGACACGGCCGAATAACTGGTATCGTTACATCTGTTTTGGTATTGATTTGTGACCTCTCTATAGGAAGCTGGTTTCGGTGGTCGTGTACGTGTCTATATTTTGTCTCTGTGTTGAATTGTGAATGAAGTGGTTCTCCGCTTAAATGCATTTCAGTAGTGCTCTGTTTAAGATTCTGGTTTCTTTCAAGTACACAAACTACATATTTCATGGAGTTACATACCGATTTATCAACCGTAGGGGTGCAAAACGTGTCATGCTTTGATCTGACATAGAAAGTTCAATACATCAATTATGGAATTCATGATCTATTCTGATATGCAATAACACTCAGTTTATCACACATGCCTTTATTATCCAAAATGCGAATATTCTTGACTTTTCAGACTCTGACACATTTCCTATTATAATCTAAGATACAAATAATTCTGAATTGGACTAGAAATGTTTTGTTTTCTTGTTTTGTCACACATTTTAAAACCAAATCATAATTCACTCACGCAATATTAACTAGTATTTTGCTTATCAGCTTATTTGCTCATTTTTCTATTTTTTATTTGTAGTTACTATTTTAAATGTTTACACCACTAATATTTTGTGTTCTTACCCAAATTGCTGTTGGAAATAAAAGGCGGTTAGGCATTTAGAAAGCTCATGCTATCAAATGTTATGTTTTCTCTCAACTTTCTGCATGGGTCCATTATTGGATCCAAGCACCTTGTTTACATGTAGACTCTTGAATATAGAGTTTAAAATTTAAAAATCATCTTTTTAACGTTTTGATCCTCAGATTACAATTGTTCTTTTCTCTCGGTTTCACTGATGTAGCGCTCAAATTCTTTCCCGGGGAAAGTAGGTGGACCTCGCAACTTCAATGTAGGAAACTGGGAGTTATGGGGTGGAGACTCTTGGGTAATTAATTCCTCAGTGTGCCAAAATGCATGAACTATCCAACAGTTGGGGGTCACAACCCAATAACAACAAGCCATCGGCCTGTGCTTATCTGGCTAACGCTAATTCAGCATTATACGACACGTTAAGACAATGTCTTGTAAATATCAAAATATTTCTTGAGTATCAAAAATTTCGCTTACGGATGGCTTGGAAACCTTTGATTGACGTTGATGTTCTTAACTGCCAGCAAATCTTACCCCATTCAAGCATTTGGCCAGAGCAAATCGAAATCTTGAATTGGTTCATGATGAAAAAAGCGCATCAGAAATGTTTCGTACTAATTTTGTGTACAAGCCAAAAATCATTTTTGCCATGGCTAAATATCTTAATGGTGTCCTGGGCCAGATGTGCTGGCTGGCAGAGAACCATGACCGCTGGCTAAATCTAACAGAGATTTTTGTCTTTTTTTATTCTTTTATTTTTTATTTTTTACCTTTTTGTTCTAACAAACTGGCAGCAAAAATGTCTTTAACTCTGTAATTAAATTCAGACTTTATAATATTAGAAAGTTGATCCCCCTGCTGAGTAGTTCTGTAATGTGGTATCCCTCATACAAACCCTTCTCTTCAGAAACACTAGACACGGCAGAAGAGAAAACACCAACAGCTCTTTCCCCCGTTACAGGGAACATTAGCTGATGTTTCTTGTTTAGTCAGTGTTGAAAATGCTCTCTTGTGTTCAGGTTGTACATAGTGAATTTTATGTGTTCTGCTTTTGTAACACCATAAAAAGGATTGAAAATGTTAAAGGGATAGTTCATTTTGAAATAAAATTTTGGGATGTTTTAGCTTACCTCAAGGGCATCCAAGATTTAGGTGTCTTTGTTTCCGCAGTATTTTCAATTTTGATATTTTTAGGTCAAACCGTTCTTGTCTGTGAGTCATATAATGGAGGTCTATGGTCACCACCTCAAAGAGCATGTCCAAATTAAACATGATTTAATGGCTCATAAATGTAAGAACACATTGATGGCCTGAGACACGAAACGAGTGGTTTGTGTGAGAAAACGAACAGTATTTATATTGTTTTTACCTTATATAACCACAGCCACAAAGGCAAAGCGCCCGCGCCCTCAGATCAATGTGGTTACAAGAGGTAAAAACGATATAAATATTGTTCGTTTTCTCACACAAACTGCTCGTTTCGTGTCTTAGGCCATCAATGTGTACTTACATTTACGAGCCATTAAAGGATTAGTTCACTTTTGAAAAAAACGTTTGCTGATAATTTACTCACCCCCATGTCATCCAAGATGTCCATGTCTTAAGAGAGAAATTAAGGTTTTTGATGAAAACATTCCAGGATTTTTCTCCATATAATGGACTTACATGGGAACCAGACGGTCCAAGTTCGAAAAGACAGTTAATAACAGTTTCAGATGCAGCTTCAAATGTCTTTAAACGACACCAGACGATGAATAAGGGTCTTATCATGCGAAACGATCGGTTATTTCAAAACTTATTCCAAAAATGTAACTTTTCTAAGGACAAATGCTAGCCTTGCTCTATTCTGTGAGGCGCGTTTGTAATGTCACGTAATACGTAATTACGTTGTTTTACCTTTTAATTCCTTTTTTTTTGTAAACGGCGTTTGAGTTAGTTTGCACGTTCAACCTATGCATTCAACTTGTAAACACTGACTCTGTACTTCCGGCTATGTCGCCCGTGACCTTTTGAGCGTAATTACGTATTACGTGACGTTACAAACGCGCCTTTTTGGTTTTTGATGAAAACGTTACAGGATTTTTCTCCATATAATGGACTTCAATGGGAACCAAACGGTTCAAGGTCCAAATGACAGTTTCAGTGCAGCTTCAAAGGGCTTTAAACGACAACAGACGACGAATAAGGGTCTTATCTAGCGGAACGATTGGTGATTTTAAAAAATAAATAAAAAAGTTTAAGTTTTAAACTGTATTTTATTTATTTTATTTTTTTTTATTCTAAACTGTTTTAATTATTCTGACTTCTTTAATTTCTTCCATGTAAAGCACTTTGAATTGCCACTGTGTATGAAATGTGCTATATAAATAAACTTGCCTTGCCTTGCCTTTTATAAGCACAAATGCTCGCCTTGCTCTGTCTGTGATGAGCGTTCGTGACTCTCCTGTTCAAACTCATTCAATGAACGAAATGACTCGAAAAAAGATTTGTTCGTTTTGATGAACGAGTTCAAACAGGAGAGTCACGAATGTTTTGTTGCTTATAAAAGTTAAACTTTTTTATTTATTTTTGAAGTGACTGATCATTTCGCTTGATAAGACCCTTATTCGTCGTCTGGTGTCGTTTAAAGCGCTTTGAAGCTGCACTGAAACTGTCTTTTGGACCTTGAACCGTCTGGTTCCCATTGAAGTCCATTATATGGAGAAAAATCCTGGAATGTTTTCATCAAAAACCTTAATTTCTTTTCGACTGACGAAAGACATGGACATCTTGGAAGACATGGGGGTGAGTAAATTATCAGCAAAAGTGAACTACTCCTTTAAGTATATTGTACATGAGAATTCATAACTTCACGATTGCCTTTGAATATGAGGAGCTTGGTCAGTTACTATAAAATATTGTTTTCTAATATTAAAGAGCATTTTCACCTTTCTGAGATGAGGGCTCATTGTGCTTGCCGTGTTTGCTCTTACCTTCAGTGAAATTTCGAGCTTATTAGTAGTTAGGCTGCATATTGACATGCTTGCATACTTTCCTTAGTCCATTGCTTTATAGGCCCTGTTTATACCTGGTATTAAGAAGCGTTGTGGTCGATCGGTTCACAAGTAGATGAGGGAGACACTTACCCGTTTACACCTGGTGTTTTAATCCGTCTCTTTTGTCCACTTTCAACCTCTTCTGTCCTGAAGTCTTCAAGGGGAGGGTCTATGGCTTATACATTAAGTCAGTAGATGGAGAGTTAATGCTCTTTTGTGGCGGTTCGAACACATTCAACCACATTTACACTATAAAAGCAATCCGGTCGAGTGTGTTTTCGACTACCTCTGGAAGTGGTCGAAAAGTGGACAAGCTCAAAACGTTTTAGACCCCGTTTGCACTTGTATTTAGCGTCGTCCACTTGTGATCCGAACGACCAAAACGCTTCTCAATACCTGGTGTAAACAGGGCCATAGAAGTCATTTGCTTCCTGTGATGCCAAAACATTTGTTAAAGCTAGGACAATGTACCTCAATACTTCTTTATTCTGAACATCGCCTTTCATAAACACTATTAGGGATGCACTGATATAGAAATGTTGGCCGATACCAACTGTTATGATTGCTGGCCTGTATTATAATCTGAGCTGTTTATCTTGGATCATATTACTGTTGAAAAAAGAAAATGAGATTCACACTTCGTTTTTTTTAATTAAATGTAAGTTTGATTACAATTAAAATTGTAGAATTTGAAATGCTTCACTTTAGTTTTTTTTTTCTATGTACATTTCTGAAACTTAAAGCTGCTTTGAAACAATATTGTGAATTCAATAAAATTGATTGAATTGAACATTATAAAACAAAACTAAAAAAACGATAGTGTCCAACATGAAATGATCACTGATATATCATGCATCCCTAAATATTACAGCATTTTATTTTATATATGTAAAACTAACTTGTGTCATCACTGTAGGTAGCAAGTAAAGATTACTTTTTACTTATGAGATTAGTTACAGATATACAATATTTTACAATTTACAGTTGTTTTAGTTTGTTTGTTACAGTTTCAACTATTTCGATGTTTTTCAGAAGGGGCAATTTTATAAATCTAAGTCAGTTATAGATCCTTTTAAAATATCTAAATACCAAATGATCTGCAAAATTTTAATTAGTGATATGATATACACTACCATTCAAAAGTTTGGGGTCGGTAAGGTTTTTTTTTCTTTTCTTTTATCGATCAAGGACGCGATAAAGTTGGCGTAGGCAATAAAAAATAAATATATATTTATACTGGTTGAAGCTCTTCACATCCTGATAGCATTCAACAATAGACGTGGCCATCACACGTCATTCGGTGTGGATATGAAGAGTTGTAGACAGACGTCTAGATTGCTATTGCTTGCCTTTCCGAAACTGCCTACCTTTACCTTTAAATAAATTGAAAAGTGACAGTAAAGGTCTTTTGTAATGTTTCAAATAAATGCTTTTATTAACTTGAAAATGTATCATGGTTTCCCCCAAAAATTGGTTTTCAACATTGATAATAAGGCCTTTTTTAGCACCACATATTAGATTGATTTCTGAGGGATCATGTGACACTTAATTACATAAACATTAAATATTAAACTAGAAAGCAGCATTTAAAATTGTGATGATTTAGAATATTACTGTTTACTGTGTTTTTCATCAAAAAATGCTGGCGAGCGTCATATCAACCTGATAAAACCATCTCACGCTATCTTGCAGAACCCAAACTTTTGAACGGTAGTGAATCATCCAGGACAGTTAGTTCAATCCGGACAATATTTGGGCCCTTTTTAAAAGTTTTAATGTGTTTTCTTTAAACACATCAGTGGATTAAAGTAGTTCACCGGGAAAGGTTGTGTGTTACAGCGATTGTACCACATTTTCTGTTATTGAAGATCTTTTTGAGTGAATTTTAAGTATTGTATAAAATAGTTGTGTAAATGTGTCATTTACTGCCATTTGTATTTTATATATATATATATATATATATATACACACACTATATAATGACCAACTTTAGCTCAGCTTCTTTCCTTTTCAGATATGATCCATATATTTACATGTATAATTTTCCAAATTTACGAACGTTTTTCTCATTCGTTTGTTGTTGTTTTTTTTAAATTAATTTAGTTTGTTTGTTAATCTTTTATATATTTTAACTGTATTGACGGCTGTTATTTTGTGTTTGTTTGTTTGGGTGTTTTAATTTGAACTTTCCCATTTCAGAAGTATTGACTACGCTCTCCTTTCATAGACCTTGATCTTGTGTGAGAGACTGTATGACTGAATGCAGTGTTTTCACACAATCCAGCTGTAACCACATGACGTGTGTTATACGTGTAGAGATGTTATAGTGATGTATGGTTTGAGTATATCCCATGCTTCTGCGCTGCTTACTGTTGCCCTGTAGTTAGATCCGTGTGTGTGTGTGTGTGTGTGAGAACTTTTGATCAAATGCTCACTATCCTCTCCGTCCCTCAGATTGTGTCCAGTTTCAAGGCCACCACATCTCGTGCAGTTTGTCAGCTGGTTAAGGAGTATGTGGGACACCGGGATGGGATATGGGACCTGGCCGTGACTCGGGTTCAACCGCTGGTTTTAGGCACAGCTTCGGCAGGTAAATCTGTCACAACCACACTTCTTATTATTTCTAATAATTTACATTTTGTTAATTCAGGTAACACTTCTTTTTCCCTTGTCTATTCTAGATTGAATAACAATCAGGGATATTTGTGAACAGTGGAAAAATAACTTTGTAATACAAATGGCATGATACATTTTTTCTCTATCTAATTATACTTAATTCTATTGCTATTTTAATTACTAAAAACATAATACAAAGTTATGTCTTGAATGCATTAATCAAGCTTAAGTATTCATCCCTGTTAGCCAAGTTGAATGTGTCCTTTCATCCTGTTTTACATATTCACCTTTCTTTAGTGTGAAATGTTGCTGTTTGAGCATGAAAAGTCTGAAACGCCTCCCTCCATTGTAGTCTTGAGTTTTCTCAACATCTCACAATATTCCTCATTTAAATAATTCCTGACCAAGACATGCACAAAATGAAGAAGCGAGGCCTGGTTGAGTTTGTTAGTAGTGTGTTGAAATTCACAGTTCTGGGAATGGGCGGGACATTTGTCAAACACGCTCAAAGCGCTTGACCAATCACAAAACACTGGTGCAGTCGACCAGTCAGAGCACAGTGTGGTTTTCAAAAGGAGGGGCTTCATAGAGACGGGAACAATGGAGAATATGGGAAAAGTTGAATATTTAACAACTTTACATATATTCTACTAACTAGAGCCCAAAAACAAATAAAAACTTTGTAGAAAAAAACAAAACAAAAACTCTCTAGTCTGTCAGTATCTGTAAATTACCATTCAAACTTGATAGCCCCGATTAAATGACGGATTATTTTAGGCAAAAGTCTGATCCTTGTTACTTATTCTGTTTTGTTTTATTTTCTATTAGTTTGTTTATTGCTGATAAATTTGCAAGTTTTAAATTGTATTTAGACATGCCCCAAATTCTGGTAATAGTTTGTTGAATTGCAGGCCTCATGCGAAATAAAATGGATGATACAATACAGCTTAAAGGTGAACTCCGGCGCAAAATGAACCTTTGGTCTAATTACACATTGGCACCTAGTCGACCGTTCTCTGAGATTTGTTTTCATGAATCGAATGTAAAAAAAACTTTTCAGTGTATAACGCTAGTATATGGGGGCATATAATAAATAAAAAGAAATCGCTAGTTTATAACCACTAACAAGGCTCAAAATAGCCCCACACTAACACAGACTGTGTACAGACTGTTTAATAAGAAAATACTTTATAAAGACGGTTCACTTCGTGTATACAGGCTGGAGAAAACAGTCTCGACAAGTTGAACCACGAATGACACGCTAAGTTAGCTGAACTGTATGAACGGCGTTCGTGGTTCGTCTTATCGAGACTATTTTCTAAGATGGCTCCTGTCTGTATACACAAAGTGAACTGTCTTTATAAAGTATCTTCTTATTAAACGGTCTGTACACTTACAAAGTTCTCAATGTTTTGTTTTGTATGTATGGACCCTCATTATGTTACTGTGTTAGTGTGGGGCTATTTTGAGCCTTGTTAGTGGTATTAACTAGCATTTTTTTTTACTTATTATATGCCCCCATTAACAGTTTTTTGAGATAAAACTCTTTACATTTGATTATCATGAAAACAAATCTCAGAGAACGGTTGGCTAGGTACGGATGTTTTATTAGACCAAAGGTTAAATTTGCGCCGGAGTTCTCCTTTAAAAGTTTTTGGTCTGTAAGATTTTTTTTTTTTTATTATTTTTTTCAAAATTACAGTCATATTATGAAACAGTCTCTTATTCAATTTTAATCTTCAGTGCCACATGATGCTTCAGAAACCATTCTGTCATTCATTATTCTTCAGATCACTGTTCCATGCTGTGGAGTATTGAGACGGGGAAGTGCCTGTTGAAATATGCCGGCCACGCTGGATCAGGTATGAAACTCTTGATGGAAAGTGATGATTTTGTGATCCTTTGTTTGGAGCTTAGTGTCTTAAGATTTTATATGCTGTGGGTGTGGTTAGTGTTAACTATGTTTTATAGAGTCTAATGAATGTTTGTTGTCATTGTTTTTCTTGCAGTCAACTCCATTAAGTTTCACCCCACAGAGCAGATGGCACTTACAGGTACAAATCAACACATTTGAACATCTGCTCTTTCGTTTCCTTTCTCTCTTTCTTTATTGAAAAGTAAAAAAAATTTTTTTTTTTCAAGTTTTATATTTTATATTGTAATAAAAATTACAATATCAACCACTATACAATACAACACCATCAAGAATAGAGGGAATGCATTGACATCACTTTCCCACCGGAACATCCCCCTCAGCCTGACTGAGTGGCAAAAGATCTGCTGCATGACTGGATTTAATAGGGAAAAATGCAACTAAAACAAACAATTTTATCAATTTAAGTTAAATGTTGAACTCAATATAGTGTTCCTTACAACTTACTAAAGATCCAGTGATCTATGGATATTGGCATGCCAGGAATCGTGTTGCCTGACATTTATGTTTGCCTGATTTCGACACCGGCGTAATAAAAGCAATATAGACCTAAACATATAGCAAATTTGCCTGTGAATGCTTTAATATAGGTAGATCTAAATCCAGGTGATCACTTAAAACAGTGTTATATATAGCCTATATGTGTATATATATATCATCATCGTCCTGCCCTAAAACTTTATTATTATTTTTTTTTTGGTCAGTGTTTATTAAAAAAACATCCAATAATGCAGAATATGCAATGATAAATATTGAATTGATGAGTTGTTAATATACAGTATATATATATATATAACAATACAAAATATATGGATATGGTTTTACAGCTAAATTCAGCATATTGACACAAAATGATAACTGCAAATCCACATTTCGCTGACTGGAGTCCGTTGTTTCTGTGAATTGCAGTGATCCATTTGCTCCTCTTTCAGCAGTCTGTAAAAATATACCTCCGATTTTTTGTCAAATCCAGTTGTACAGTCAATCGCAAAGCTCTTTCCCACTTTATATGTGTTGTGTTTGTTTTTCGCGGCATTCACGCTGAAAACAAATACAGCCGCTCAGTCTTTTTGCCACTCACTCCGGCCGACGGTGACGTCACGCGCATACCCTCTATAACAGGAACGACTTTACCAGGGGATAAAACAAGTCATTAAATTTGGTAAAATTTTAAAATAAGGTTTCATTAGTTAACAAAGAACAGTACTTTACAGCATTTGTTAATCTTAATCTTAGCATTTACTATTACATTTTTGTTAACATTAGATAATTCACTGTGAGGTGAACATGAACATTTTTATTAACTAACATTAATAAAGGTTAATAAATGTTGTAAGAATGTATTGCTCATTGTTAGTTCATGTTACTTCATTAACTTATGGTGTTAACCTGTGAGACCTTATTTTTGCGTTAACATGAAGCTGGAGTTTCACAATACATGAATTACACCTGAATAACAGTAAAATGCTGAAAATAACTTTTTTTCTCTTACTTGAAACGTGATTTGCTTCTTTACAAAGCATATATATTTTATTTATGCTACAATCTTATGTACACTTCCACAAATCGTACCCTGTGCATGCAAATCATCATTTTATTTTCATATGGGGTCTCGCCGGGATTTAAATCTCTCGCAGGCTAAGCGGGAATCCAACCATTCATTTGTCATGTGACTGACGGCTATTTTGCCTTTTTAATATTTATATTTCCATAAGACTAAGATATTGTTCTCTCCACACACATGTCAGATGCTTTTAAATATGATTTGATAGATGACTGTCCTTTTTGTAATATGATGTTCCATCTGTGTTTGCTTTGTCTGTGTTTCCTGACAGCGTCCGGGGACCAGACGGCTCACATCTGGCGTTACATGGTACAGCTGCCACTTCCCCAGCCCCCAGCAGACATCAGCGTGAGTGTTAAAACACACACCGTCAGAATTCTGCCTCCTTTTTACGTAATAATGCCCTTCTAGAGCTGTGGTTTTCATCCAAGTGCCGTAAAATAGTTTATCTGCAATTTTTGTGCACCATTTATTCATGCACTAGCATGGTATTCGAAAGACAAAAAAAATGAATATTTCAAGGAACAAATAATAATTTGCTCCACCTCTGAAACCTAAATATTCTTTTTTACTTAGAAATATGCCACAATTAGGGAGTACAATAGCTAATGAATGCTGTTCCATCCTTTATTTATTAGTTTTGTGTACTTAAATCTACGTTATCTATTGTTTTTTGATGAAAAAATAAGTGTTATTAATAAGAGAGTGCATAAAATTAATCTTCCAAACCATGTCTGTCTGTCTATCTGACAGTCAGACAGATAGACAGACAGACAGTCAGTCAGTCAGTCAGTCAGATAGACAGTCAGATAGACAGTCAGACAGACAGATAGACAGACAGTCAGATAGATAGACAGTCAGACAGACAGACAGACAGTCAGATAGTCAGTCAGTCAGTCAGACAGACAGTCAGACAGACAGACAAACAGATAGACAGATAGATAGGCAGATAGACAGTCAGATAGATAGACAGTAAGACAGACAGTCAGATAGATAGATAGTAAGACAGAAAGACAGTCAGATAGACAGACAGGCAGTCAGTCAAATAGACAGTCAGATAGATAGACAGACAGTCAGATAGACAGGCAGGCAGTCAGTCAAATAGACAGTCAGACAGATAGACAGATAGATAGACAGTCAGTCAGATAGACAGACAGAGAAACAGACAGACAGACAGACAGTCAGTCAGACAGACAGACAGATAGACAGATAGATAGACAGTCAGACAGACAGACAGACAGTCAGATAGACAGTTAGTCAGATAGACAGTCAGACAAATAGACAGTCAGACAGATAGATGGACAGTCAGACAGGTAGATAGACAGACAGATAGACAGATGGACAGATAGACAGTCAGACAGACAGGCAGGCAGTCAGTCAAATAGACAGTCAGACAGATAGACAGATAGATAGACAGTCAGTCAGATAGACAGACAGACAGACAGATAGACAGACAGTCAGACAGACAGACAGACAGATAGACAGATAGATAGACAGACAGTCAGTCAGACAGACAGACAGTCAGATAGACAGTTAGTCAGATAGACAGTCAGACAAATAGACAGGCAGACAGATAGATAGACAGTCAGACATGTAGATAGACAGACAGATAGACAGATAGACAGTCAGACAGATAGACAGACAGTCAGACAGACAGACAGATAGACAGTCAGGCAGACAGACAGATAGACAGTCAGACAGACTGATAGACAGACTGATAGACCGTCAGACAGATAGACAGTCAGACAGACTGATAGACAGACAGTCAGACAGACAGATAGACAGTCAGTCAGATAGACAGTCAGATAGACAGATAGACAGACAGTCAGACAGACAGACAGACAGTCAGACAGACAGACAGACAGATAGACAGTCAGGCAGACAGACAGATAGACAGACAGACAGACTGATAGACAGACTGATAGACAGTCAGACAGACTGATAGACAGACTGATAGACAGTCAGACAGAGACAGTCAGACAGACTGATTAGACAGACTGATAGACAGACTGATAGACAGATAGACAGACAGACAGACAGGTTGCAGGCAAAACTCATGCAGGTTTAGGTTTTTAACCGCTAGAAGTTGCAACGTGTACTGTATCTTTAAAATGTTCAGTAATTATGGCTGCAATCACGTTTTATTGTATTTATTTACTGCTCAAAGTCTAAATTAGTTTTAAATCCATTCTTTTCTTTTTCATCTCTGAATTAGGCCTCGCTGGACGATGACGTGGACTTCTCTGATAAAGACGAGGCTGACGGGGAGGCAGAAGGGCCCAACGAATGTCCCACTATCCGCGTCGCAACGACGACCTTGAAGAGCCACCAGGGGGTGGTGATCGCAGCGGATTGGCTGGTGGGAGGGAAGCAGGTGGTCACGGCCTCCTGGGATAGAGCCGCTAACCTCTACGACGTAGAAACCTCTGAGCTGGTGCACACCCTCACAGGTGAACGTCACTGCTCTTGTGGTTTCCTTTGCCAGGGTTTTAAGGCCAAACACCTCTTTTTTTACACGCGCGTGTGTGTGTTTGCAGGTCACGACCAAGAGTTGACCCACTGCTGTACTCATCCCACCCAACGCCTGGTGGTGACATCATCCAGGGACACCACCTTCCGCCTGTGGGACTTCAGAGATCCCTCCATCCACTCTGTGAACGTCTTCCAAGGCCACACCGAGTAAGTCACATGATCTCTCTTCTTACATTCTTACACGTTGGCGTTTGACTGTCTACACACAGGGTACAAACTGAACACTTGCCAAGCGCCAAATGAGAGTAAAAGTGAAATCATTATTATGAAGAAAGCTCTTCTAAAGACAGGATCAGGGACTGTCGGCCACTTACTGTCATTTTTACTATCTGACATTTTTCTAGGAAGCCGAAGACCTCATTGTCATAACTCAGACATGTTAACGTTGTGTCACCAAAGAGAGAATATAAAGAACCAACTCAAAGGTCTCTACGGTTTTGTGCCTGCTTAATTTTATAGCGAGAGACTGTAGCTCAAGTGATTTTTGAAAGTGACATGACTAAATAACTCGTATTGTATATAGATTTGTTATAAGGACAAGAAAATATGAAAATACGTTTTCATGACTACACTGTAAAAATTAATATGCTTCATCTAATAAAAAAATTGTGGCAACAGATTACAAGCAATATTATTAATTAAATTTAACAAATTAGAATTGAGTAATAATTAATCAATTAATTCCTTAAAAGTTAAACATTTAAATTGAGTAAAACTTACAACAACAACCAAAAAACAAATTTAAGTCACCATTATGGTGATCAGTGTTTGTTTTAAAATGACGGTTTTCTCCTTCAGTGATTCTGCTTGTTAACAACAGGTGTCTTCAATGTTGCCAATATAAAATAAAGAGTTCTTAATTAATCTTTGACGTCTGTCTGTTAGTGAGACATTTTTGTTAATTTTTTTGGCAAACTTTACTCATTTTAAATGGTTAACTTTTAAGAAATAATTTGATAAGTTATTACTTAATTCTAATTTGTTAAATTTATTTAATAATATTGCTTGTAATCTGTTGCCACAATTCTATTGATTAGATAAAGCATATTCATTTTTACAGTGTAGTAAGAAATAGTTGTGGCTGATAAATATTAGTTATTTTTAACTAAAACTATTAAAATAATTTTCGTTAATTGGAATAAAGCTGATGTAAAATATAAATATTAGATTAAAAATTTAAACTTAATAAATATAAATGTAAATCACTCAGATAAACTAAGTTTATGTTGAGGTACTTACATTTTAAAGTGGAATTAAACTATTAAACTAATTAAACTAATGCTAAATATAAATATTTTTTAATAATAATAAAAAAAGGCATAAATGACTAAAACAAACTAAAATTAAAATGAAAACTTGAATTAAAAAAAGGTTCATTTTAAATCTGAAATAACAACACACACACACACACACACACACACATATATATATATATATATATATATATATAAAACAATACTTATTCTAAGTATTTATTGTCGATTCATTCGTCACAAAAGTAGTTGTTATGACACAAGCGTGTTGCTATGTACTGTAGATGCTGTAGAGTCTTATTGGCTCCACTGCAAAACAAAAGAAAAGAAGCCAAATTCTAGACATTAAAATGTCATTTATGAAGGTTTATGGATCACATCATAGGCATTAGTTGAACTATTTTATGAAATATCATCTCTGTTGTTTTGTTCCTTCTCTCTGACCACAAGATGGCAGTGCATGTACAGCATTTACAGGACCACTTCAGTATGCACTTTAATTCATTCACATCAACTTCCTCAAAAGCAAGTAAAAGCAAACCCTTTGCTGTCGTGCTCTATATCATTTTTTTCCAGCGTTCCTGTTCAGTCCCTTTGCTCTGTGTTGGTGGCGTGTTAAATCAGTAGTGTGGTGGTTACTGCTGGTTAAGGCAGGAATGAGGCGGCGCTGCAGTCTTTGATTACCGGGGATTACACGCCGCTCATTATGTTCAGCCCAACATGTATAATTCCGTCAGATCCCAGCGTAATGCTCTCAAATAGACAATCAGCGTAATGAGATTATCCGGCGTACTGCTGCACGCTTGCCACTGTCAGCCCCTCCGTGCAAAGTCAATTACTGTCCGTCACTCTCGTCCACACTGACCGAGCCGCCCCTCGCCACCGAGTGTGCGTTTGACTGTCGGGCTTTTCTGACTGAGAGCATCGTGGATCGTCTGTGACCGTACACTATCCATTCAGCTCCTTAATCTCTCTCAGGGTCTTATTCAAGGGATAATATACAGTATCAGAGGCTGTGTTATAGTGGGAATATAGTCGATGTTAGGCACAATACACAACCAGACCGCTTTACCTGTGACTGTTCACAATACTGCTTTATAAAGTGTTTTTTACATGATAATAATTAATATTATAGTAATTAATAATAATATTTAATAATTAAACAATAATATTACAGTATACAATATTACAATATTAAATATAGTATTACAATACAGTACAATATTACATTGTTATATAATTAATAATAATATTACAGAGTGACGTTTTTGTTTATATTCTCTCTTAAATATATATATATTTAAACGTCTACTATAACTAATTCATTTTTATTTATTTATTCATTTATTTATTTTTTACCATGCCTTGAATCCATGAATTTCTGTAGTTTTCTAGTATTATATTGTTCTCAAAATAAGAAAATGTATAGAAATATTAATTGATACATTTTTAAATACTGAAATGATCTAAAAGAAAAATAAACCATTTCAATATTTATTGAGTGAAAAGTATTTTTACACAAATAACACCAGAAACATTAAATTCTAGCTAGCCTACAAATATACAAGTCAGCTGTTTTATTTCTAAAAATGTATAAATCAATGTACCATGCACACCCGAAAAGTTGTAAGTGTGTTAGACAAAACTGTTATAAATACTAGTTCACAAAAGTAGGTTTTAAAAAAAAAAAAAAAAGCAAAATACCCGAAAACGTACCCAGGGTGACGAGCCAATCCGGCGTGCATCTTGTCCAGCTGGAGCCAAGGATTTCAACGATGTAAGACACTTGAGCCTACGCCAACGGTTGAGGAGTTACGAGCCGTTTCGTACTTTTGCCCGCAGTAGCGCCCCCTTCAGGCCGATCGGGGCCGGCCTTGATGACGTTGTAGGCGTCGTGAGTACTACCAGCCCCCAAAGTTTCAACTCTCTACGACTAACGGTTCATTCTGCCTGATCAGTTTTACATGGAGAATGCTGCATCATGGGAAAATTAACAATAACAATAGAGTTTCAGCACTTCGAGCTTGAACCCCTAAAAATACACACACACTATCGTAGCTTGTAAAAAGCTTATTTTTTGGGATACATGCTGCTAATAAGGAGGTTTGAATGTGTTTTACAATCCATGATAGTGTACATGATTTTCTTATTGTGTTTTCTCTTGTTTTTGTTTGCTTTTTTTATACTAAGGGTGTTTGGAAATGTAGAAATTAAGGAGCTCCCAAGGGGACATGGTGAAGGAAAAACAGATTAGATGAAAGGAACAATTATTTGGCAATGTAAATGTAAAAAAAGCATTTAGCAAAACAAAACCTTAGTGATCTTAAGTGAAACTAGCAACTAGAGTCTATTTACAGTGAAAACTGTATTTTCTTAGCGATATATGCTTTTTACACAAAGTAATTACATAGTCAAATTATATTTACAAGTCAAAATAGCAGTATTTTCTTTGCAATAAGTGTAAGTAGTAATTATTATGCTATTAATACTTCTAAATAGTGGCAGATACGATTTGCACCCCAGTGTTGTTGTACATTAAATGGTATGAAATAATAACATAGTGTACATTATTATATGTATTCTTTATAAGTGTTAGTTCACAGTGCATTAACTAATGTTAACAATTAACAATGTCGAAATTAATATTAACTAACATTAATCAATGTCTGTATTTTTAATAAAAAGTATTTTTCATTCTTTATGTTAACTAAGGTAGTTAACTAATGAACCTTATTGTAAAGTGTTACCAAAATGATTCAATTGATGCAGCCTTATTGGGACAATAAAGCCCGTTCTACTCTAACCGATAAACACTTTAATATTAAGCACACGATAGACACTTCATTTCCACTATATTTGGATAATTTTGATTGAAAATAAATGCCATTCCGATCAGATATGTGATGGGAAACGGGAGTAGAGTGAGTTCAGCACAAGGCGGTTTTGAGCTAGGGTCGATTTGCTTCAATTTTCACCAGGATTCACACCGGACTCGCATAGCACGTCAGACGCGAGTGATTTCAATGTTAAGTCAATGGTAAGACGCGTTTCGCGTTTTAAAAAAAAAAATCCTGCGGTTCGAATGAGGCGGAGAGTGCGGAAGACGCAAATACGCCTCATTCGCGCGGCAAGTTTGTGTGAATGGCGCGAATTGAGCAACTGGCCTGTTAAGCGTGTTACGCGCGAATGATTTAGTTAGTGCTATTTGTGCATTCACGTGTTTGACGCGAATTCGCGCCTGCCGCCCGAGTTGAAAGCTCTGAACTTTGGCGTCAATTCGCGCCCCGTTAACCAATCATGAGCCTAGCTGCTTGCTCACGTGGTGAAGGATCTGGATGCTTCAATAAATTATTTTGTTATATGACTAAATACCTGGTGTGGTTCTAATGCTCAACAAAGCAAATTTCATCACTTAAAACTTTATTTCAATATACGAGACATGTTCATTTTGTATTGAATGTTATTTATTCCATATCTAAATTATATTAAATATTATTATAATGTAAAGACAACGGCGATGATCCCCATGCCGCTGTTCTGCTCTCCAGAGTAAATGCAGAGCGGTGACTCTCTCGATGAATGATTGATCAACATAAAAAAAGATGGCCACCAATGGATTTCGATTCTGACACGTGTAAATTTCGCTTCAAACTTTTGTTGTTTACACGCATCAGTTTCGCTCTTGACGCGTTAATGGATTTGCCGCGCTATTCTTGTCTAGTGTGAACGCACAGTTAAACTATTGCTACTGTTGACAATCAATTTTCTTCCATGTTTTTGTCTGGCCCAATCAGACGTCAGTGGGTGGAGTTAGTGTAAATCGCCTTTGCCAATAAGGTGGGCTGTTTGCACTTAGTGTACATAATACACTCCAAGAGAATAAAACCTCCTGCGTTGCGTGTATATTCGATTAAAAAATGTTTGACACATTCAAGGGAAAGTTTTTAAGTACTTGATACTTTTGACACTGCTTTGGTTCTGAAAGTATCGAGTACAGTGTAAATTAAATGAGTATGTGTTACCTGACGATAAAGCACATAACACATTTTCCGCTGTCGTCTCGTAGTTGAACTTGTTATATGTGAGGAGCTTTGAACATGTGACTCGGGTATCAGATTGATTCCAGTGCTGTCAGGTGACACAGGAGTTGATGAGACGCAGATAATTATGTTGGGCCGCTGAATTCACTCGTCACTGAGCCCTGAGCAACAATCAACACACACACAAGTGCACACTTTCACACCTGTGCTGCAGTTTCTCATCATTTCCCCTCGTGTAATCAGACAGTGGAGTGGCAAAATAAAGAAATGCGTGAAAAGTAGCTTTAGTGTTGTCAGCTTCTTCCAGGACTCTCTTCACATGAGCTTCATCTCCAGAGCAAGTTTCATTTCATTTCAAATTGTGACAGAAATCAATGCTTTTCTCAAAGTATTAATAATAATAACGATAATACAGTTTATTAAATCAGTATTTAAGGAACATCAAGTGATCTTTCAGCAATTTAAGCGGTACATTTTGCTTTGTTTGGAAAGGAATTGTTCAAATTCCTTTTTAAAGATGAATTATATTGCAAATCATAAAACACAGAAAAACCAAAACAACAAAAAGACATCACTATCATTAGCATTATTATTGCAAACATTTTAATAATGTGAATGTTTTTAAAAATGTAATTAATCCAAATTGATTTTCATTATTACAATTTAACACTGAATTTGTGGAAAAATAAAACTCATTTCACGGGGCTCTAAAAATCCCACAATCCTAGAATGCTTGAGGATGGACTCTTTTGACCAATGGACCTCAGCTACATTTTAGAAAACACTCTGAGCGTCTTGCAACTAAATAATAATGGCCTGACAATCCCCACAACACCCTAGTATATCGGCAGTGAATATTCCTCGAAATATGAAACACCTGACGTGGAAAATTTGACTTCCGAATGCGACAAAAGGCTTAATGAATGAGATGTTTGACTGGATGTAGCAGCGTGTGTGTGAGTATTCCTGCATGCAGATGTGTGAGTGTGTGGGCTGTAGAGACAGCTGTTGGTTGTAATGAGTGGCGTACAGTGCAGTGTGTGTGTGGTTTGATGGTGTCACGCATGAGAGACAGAGAGAGGGTGTTGTGCTGTCAGTGGGAGTGAATGCTCTGCTGCACTGGGACCATAAGATGAATGAGCTCTGCAGCGCTCCTGGCAGGAGCTGAGGACCTCCTAAAGACCAGACACACACACTTACACACCTTCACACAGGCTGAGTTTATATTCATTCATGCTGAGCATGTCTGTGGGTCTATGCATAGCACACATACATGAATCATGCTAGAATCTCTCTCTCTTTCTCTCTTTCTCACACACACACACCCTCCTGATTCTGGCTCCGTCATTTCCTATCCCTCTGACATCCTGATATCCTCACTTTTCTTCCCTTGACTCCACATGACAGCACACACATTTACCAAGTTGCTTGGTTTCTTCGTTTTACCCCGTAACCGGTAGCTCCGCCCACAATGGAATCTTATTGGTCCAAAATCCATCTCCACATATGGCGCTTTTCCATTATCAGTACCAGCTCGACTCGGCTCGGCTCGCCTCTACTCGGCTCGCTTTCCGCTCTGTTTTTCCTTGAAGACAGTACCGCCACAAATAGTACCCGGTCGTCATAGCGACACCTTTCGTTTCTCGCTGCCCTATCAAGCTGTCGCTGGATCCTCTCTTCGGCCACCAAACAAAGGAAAGTCTTTGACCACGGCGTATTCTTCCGAGTTGCCATAATAATGGGCTCTATGCACGGAGGTATTTCCGGTGAAGCATTAGGGATGCTCGATAACTTCCGCCGATCGTAGAGTCCAATGCAATACCGAGAATTTATATTGAATTTTATACTCCATGGTTATACTAAAGAAACGTTAGTCACAAAAACAGATAAAACAGACATCCCTCGTTGTGTTTATGCTTCTTTTTAAAATTATATTAAATAAACATAACTATACATAAAATTACATCTAAACGTATGTACGTTTCGTTTCAAAGACGGGAGGACAGTAAATTTTGAAGACTCTGCCATAATCCCGTTTTCCTCGGTTCTTCTCCGCTTAAATCTCCACAAACGGAAATGGACGAGCATCCTTGCGTCAAATGCGGAACTTATGCGTGCATATAGCCCATTGTAGTAAGTTTAGTAACTATCTCTGGCCAAACTATCTAAAAATGGCGGGGATATTTTGGATACTCCATCTGGCGCGTGCAATGATGGTGACGATTCTCTCTGAAGGTATTGTTTTCACGTCACATTTTAGTATCGGCTCAGCTCGCCTTAGCTTGCTCAGAATCTCGCCGGGAGTGGTACTAAAAAAAATACCAGAAAGCAGGTACAGGTACAACTTTTACACAGTGGAGATCCACGACTCGGCTGAGCGCCAATAGCTTTCTTTCATTGGATTTCTTTTACAATGTCTTTTTGAACGGTCAAAGTTGCACTAGACTGGTGTGTTTGCCGTTGAGCTTGCATCTTGTGCATGACAGGGGGCAGTGGTGGCCTAATGGTTAGAGTAAGGCCCCGTCCACAATACTGCGTTTTTGTTTAAAAACGGAGAATTAAAACAAATACGATCTCCGTCCAAACCAGCGTTTTATCTGCGTATTAGAAATGGTCTCCGTCCACATTAAAACGACTGAAAACGCGGATCACGTGACCATTCACCAAAACTGGGCATGCGCGTGCCGGTGTAAACAGTGGTTGGCGAATCAGGGAAGGATACGTCATGACTGATAACACCCAATCATAGAGCCGAGCGTCAGCATTTCTAAACTCCACCGTTTTGTCTCGTCCACACTAAAACGCCCTCTGGAGATTCAAAATGAAAAACGGAGCTGCAGCGTTTCTAAACTTCTCCGTTTTAGGTCTTCGTTTTTCCCGTTTAGTCTGGACGGGAGGTGCAAACGTAGCAAAAGGTCGTTTTTAAATGAAAATGCAGTAGTGTGGGCGGGGCCTTAGAGAGTCAGACTTGTAACCTGAAGGTTAACGATTGTAAATGCCGGTAGGTGTGGGAGTGGATGAACAGCTCTCTCTTCCACCCTCAATGCCCTTCACCCACGACTGAGCTGTCCTTAAGCCCCCAATCGCTCCCTGGGCGCCGCAGCAAATGGATACCCACTACTCTGGGTGTGTGTGTGTGTGTCCCCACGGTTTGCAGTGTGTATGAAGAGTTCAGATGCAAAAGCCTCTAAGTGCTGTTTGAAATTTTCTTCTAAAATGATAATTTTTATCAAGCTTGTATATTTAAGTTCAGTAATTTCACTTAAATGGCAATGAAGATTACCTATTAATTGTCATTTAAGTGAAATTACTGAACTTAAATATACAAGCTTGATAAAAATGGTCACTTTAGAAGAATATTTCAAATGGCATTTAAAGGCTTTTGCATCTGAACTCTTCGTATATTCTTCACACGGTTTGCAGTGTGTGTTTGTCGGATGAGTTAAATGCAGAGGACAAATTGTGAGTATGGGTTACCGTACTTGGCCTTCACGTCACACCGTGTTCTAAAATGTGGTTAAAATAAGTTCAATTTTTGTCTCAAGTGTATTTGACTAAATTTCGCTGCGTTCTAGAGTTTAAAGGCGCCCCATGTCATTATTTTCCAAAATGTAATAAGTCTCAGGTGTCCCCAGAACGTATCTGTGAAAATTCAGCTCAGAATTCCCCACAGATAATGTATTATACCATGTTGTAAATAGCATTTTTGAGTGGAAGGAAAAACATGATGTTTTTATGCAAACGGCAAGTAAAAAAATTGCGTGCATATTAGATCTGTGTATTAAAGTGAAATTAGCGTAATTTACAGTACCTACTGCTAATCAAAAAACAGAAAATCAGTCACTGCTCTTGAATAACTTTAGTAGATTTAATAAGATTAAAGGAGTAGTTCACTTTTGAAAACTTTTGTTGATAATTTACTCACCATGTCATCCATGATGTCCATGTCTTTCTTTCTTCAGTCGAAAAGAAATTAAGGTTTTTAAACCACCCCTTTCAATCCGATCGAAATTCTAGTCGGATCGAGCTCAATCGGATCGATTAAGGTGTTTACGTGAAGGTTTTTTAGTCCGATTGAGCCGTCAATCCGATTACAAGGGTCCATGTAAACGGAGCTATTGTGATCTTTTAGCTCAATTAAAGAATACAAACTTTAAATATGCGGGATTGCAACATTTCAGTGTAGTGGAGCTATTTTTAGGTTGAATTTTCTGAAAGGGAGCAGAATGTGGCATGATGTATCACGACCGCTGCAAATTTTGCATACTCAGTCTAGTGTATCTGCAGCTTACCCTTTAATTCAAATCCAATATCTGCATTCCCTATATGTTGGATATAAATGGATTTAAGATACTTTTTCACAGCACTGTAGCTACGGTAGTTTTAAACCATCAGTACTAGTAACAACATTTCTATTTTTGTTTTGTAGACTGAGGCTCATAAACTGCTGTACAGTTTCTAATAGTGAGTGAAGTGTATCTCAGTTGTGCAGTACAGCTGACATATGCCTGTCTCACTTCACTAACCCAGAGCATCAGGACACACCATGAGCTCAGCATTACGGCATATGGACACTTAGATGAAACATTTAAGCCTTAGCCCGTTTTTTTCCCCTGCAATTAGCGGCATAAAAACTTTAAAGAGTTGCATTTTTAGAGCTAACTAGTATATATTGGTGCCCCTAGCAAATGAAGTGTGAACTGAATGCATCTAGAAATCAAACAGAATTTGAGACTTGACTTGAAATGTGACCTTGTGAACCTGTAGCCTGTGCATATTGGTGCTCAAAAGGGCGTCAGAATGGCCTGAAACAATGTCCCCTAATCATCTAATGATGGTGCAATTGATAATGAGTGGCACAGTACAAATGATACATGACACGAGTCTCGCTGTACACAGGGGCACGCAGTGTTTGCTGCCTCATTCCTCTTTCATCTGCAGGGCATTCCCTGTCAGAGACACTATCTGTCTGTCAGGAGTATCGCCAGTGTGCTCGATTTCAGACGGATCGAGGGAGACACACCTGCTGTCTCGGGGAATGTGTCAGAATGGGTTTCTCACTGAGGAAGCATCACAGCTGGTGTCTCCTTTGAGACAGATCATGTAAATTCTGGATGACATGCCCACCTATTTCTGTTTCTCTGATGGAGACTAGTGGTTAAAGAATCAGGCCTGAGGCCAAAGGCTGTAGGTTTGAGTCTAGTAAGGGTTCATTTATGGATCTTAACATTGCATTAAACTGTCATGTGGTTGGTTTTGACATTGGCTGTCATGAAGCCATTATAACTTTTTAATGACAAATTCAATTAGTACCACTGTAGTTGAGGTCACGAAAAATATTCATGACAGTTATAATGGCCAATGTCAAAGCCAGCCACACGACAGTTTAACTTCATTTAATGTCAAGTTGTCATGACAAAGACACTGACAGGTTATGATGTATTGGTTTATGTCAAGACATCTTAAAAAATGTCATATTTGCATTCAAAATGTCATTATTGAGCGAAAGACACTTAATGACAGTTATAAACATGCATAAACATGCAATGTCATGGTTATGAAGGTGTTATGTTAGTCTTAAGCCTTGTTCACACTACATGATTTTAAAACGTCGGGCTGAACTGTGCAGTTCACACTACATGACTTGCTCTCAGTGAAATCAGGAGTGTTCAAGTTGTTTAGCTGTTCACACCACATAACACAACGTGATTGATCCACAACAGGAGGTAACTCACTACACGAGTTGACAACGCACTATAGAGATATAACCACGATCGGATGATAAGAGCAAATCATATTTGACTCTAATGAGAGCTGTTTCAGTACTATGGTACGGTCTGAATCATGAAAATAATCAAATAAATAACGAGTTCACAACAACTCTGTCACCCAACGATTCTATCTTGTCTACACACCACGTTTTGTCACGAAAAAACACGCAATAAAACGAACCAGAAATGACGCGAAACAGCCCGTTCGCCAATACCCAGTGACACAACACGTGAATATGGACGTCAGACAGAAACTAGTGCTGCACACTGTTTGCGTGACGATTTGCTCTGAGAAAAAAAGAGAAAAACTAAGATTTACCTGGTGTCCTCAACCCATGTGTTGCTATAATTGGCTGAACTCATGACATCACTGAGATTGAGTCGCGCGACGGCTCTGGATATCTAGCAGGCTAGATTTTTTTCTGGGCTCGGCGACGCGTCTGCGAGGCGTCTGCGAGCGTTTTCGCTGCGTTGTTGGCTCTTTCATACTAACAGATTGGCAGGCGTTCATCATCCGCTAATCCCCTGCGATTTGCACGCGATAACACCCTGACCTGTCGGCGAGCTCAACGATTTGCAAATCGGGCATAAATCGGGCTTAAAATCCTGTAGTGTGAACTTGGCTGGACACCCCTTCAAGTGTTACCTAAACTGCTATTTGTTGAACCGTAAAGGAAGGAATGGGATTCCATTGTTAGTTGGGTTTCTTACACCAAAGTTATATTGAATGCATTTTTTTTATGTTGAGGTTTGAGAGAAATGGTGGAGGGCAAGATTTTTGGTAAATAAAGACTTTTGTTCATCACAAATCAATCGTATGACTTCAGAAAACTTGGAATGTAGTATGTCATATTGGTGCTTTATTGCCATTTTTAGGACTTGAGCCTGTTCATCCGTCCTTATTCATTTTCATAGTGTATACGAGAGCTCCCACTTATTGAGACTCTCCATTTGGACATTCCTTTACTGTGTGCACAGAATAAACTCTGTATGAAATTCATAGTTGTCAATTATAATTAGGAAGCATACATCTTGTCTTTCCCAGAATCAGCAAGAGTGTGATCCCATGCACCTACATTAGCCATTGTTTTAAAGAGCTTATTATGCTCAGCACTGGATCTCTATTGAACACAAACGCCGTTCTTCCTCTAATGAGTCTCGACCTTGCTTGTCAGTGGTCCCAGGGGAAACGGAACATTCCCAAAATATCATTTGAGTTGTAATAGGATTTTAATCAAGCCTTTAATCTATTATCGGCCCCACCACCGCCCCCACCCTTGCTTTCCGGTGGCAACCCAAGATGTCAGAAAGTGTTTCCACGCTTCACTTTGGATGTGAACTCTGCCGGAGCGAGCCGAGCAAAGCTGTTAAATACAGCCAAACCCAACTCCAAATCTTTAATGCAGCGGAATTTAGCCCCTAATTAAACCTTAATATCATGTCAATTCAAATTAGCACGGCTAGAGGCGAGTGGAGCACCAACTCTGGCCCTTTTTTTTTCTTCATTTTTCTCTCCCGAGAGAAGGGAATACAAAGAGGAGAGAAATGTCAGCAGGGAATGACGTGATAGATTAGAAATATTAAGGTCCATTAAATGGAAGTGTGTGTGCTGAGCGGAGCAGTTAAATGTGCGCTGTGACCCTGAGGGTTGCTGACATTCCTGCTGTTCACCCAGACTGTCTCAAATCACACACACACACTGTCTCTGGCTGCCTCACTTTGCGCCAGCTGCTGGTGCTCTCCTGCCCTGTACAGGAGCAAAGGGTGGTCTTTCCAACCAGAAAGAGATGAGTTTAATTTCATAATCACAATAATATAATTTGTTGGGAAGATTCAATTCCAGTAGAAACTCAAGCCTCATTACAGAAGTCACACACTAGATAAGCTTACGTATCCAGACCTAGGTGTGAAGCTGTGAAGCCACTGACATTCAATTTGGATGTTGTGTCACAAGATGTAGTTTTGGAAAAGTGATGCCTGCCCAAAAAGTTCTTCTCTGACACAGAAACCCTTTGACCAATGAGAATTTTAAACAGACGATTTCTCGACTCTTTTCACACTCTCAAGTGGTTGGGGGGATGATAGTGCAGTGGATGAGACACATGCCTTTGGTGTGAGAGACCCGGGTTCGAATTCACTGCGAGACACCATTGTGTCCCTGAGCAAGACACTTAACCCCTAGTTGCTCCAGAGGCGCGCGACCTCTGACATATATAGCAATAGTAAGTCGCTTTGGATAAAAGCATCAGCTAAATGAATAAATGTCAAGTCTGATTACTTGTATAGACAACTTTGACTTCTGGTCGTTGGAGACGCTATGTTTCCTGGCCTCCTTGTTCAGTTTACAAGAAGGTCTGTACTCTGTACTCCCAGATTTTCCCCAACCAGCGATGCCCCTACTTCCGGTCACTTTCCAAAATTGTTCAATGAGAGTTGGCAATTTTAAGCGAATTGATAGTCAGCAATCATTTATGATACAACAAAGTTGATTAGAATTTAACTTTATAATATTCAGTGACTTCTAATGGTAGTGGCGACAGTGGAGCTCACATTGTCTGCCTCATAAGTATAATGCAACTAAGGGAACACCTGCTTGCAGTTAACCTGCAACGCAGGGATTAGATCAACGTCAGAGTGAATTCATCTGAAGAAGACCAACTACAGTCGAAACCTGTCCACCTTCAATCCTTAAGTTGTGTTAAAGCGAATCAGATTGGAAATGGTGTGTTCCACCAAATCATGGCACTTTTTTGTGCAATTGCTGGGTCTCATCACACATGCCAACCCTCCCCAATTTTTCCAGGAGACTCTCGAATTTCCAAGGCCCTCCCGAAAATCTCCCGGACCGACCTTTCTCCCGATTTCTACCCAGACATCAACCATCCGTCACTGGGTGCCGTTTCAGACCGAACAATAATTGGGGAAAAGGAAGAAAGAAGAGACCATGACGAATAAAAAGAGAAAATATGCCTGCAAATTCCTAACCGAATGGAAAAAAATAATTCACATTCATCCAAGATAGCTCGAAGGGATTTCCCGGACCCCTGCCGGTTTGTTATTTTTCCCGGGAAACTCCCGTAATTTGCATGCCCGAAATTCCACAGACTTGCACAGAACTGAAGTTATTGCATGCAGAGGCCAGACAAACTCCAAACAGGAAATGGTCAGTTTGATGACGGTTACTTTTCTGAAATGAGACATCCTTGATGATCTATCTAGTCAACAAACGCAGCCTCCAAATTGAGGCACAACTGAACTGAAGACTATACCTGTTTGACAATGTTCAACAGTGCTACTGTGGATAGTAGGGTTGGACTCGAGTACTCAGAAATGACACCAATGATCAATCATAAAAAACAGTTTGTTTACCAGAAAACAAAGACTAATAAAGAATATCAATGTATGTGCAGACGGTGGAGCTCACATGATCTGCATCCTGATCCGTTGGGTTCTGACAAGAATTGGACTGTAGAGATAACCAAATCACCTTGAGCACTCTCTAGTCACTCCGAACGGTCATTTTTCATGTCAGTAAAGGAGAGAGTCTATCTTGCTTTGAAAGAATACTCAAGTGCTGAGCTAGTTACTTTTAGGGGACTTGCCATTTTGCTGATGTATTTCATCCTTACGCAACACTTCCTACAATCCCTGCCAGAGCGTTCTGGGGTTAAGAGTCTCGCTAATGAATGCAATTGTTACACATCAAGATTGTCATCTCCTTAATACAGTCTCCCACCACCCCGTTACAGTGACTTATCCTTAGGATTAAATTGCTGTCCTTCACATTAGCAGCCAAGATCCTTGACCTTCTGAATGCTACAGAACGATCTGTCCTTATCCGTCCGTATTTTATCCGTATTTTGTGAAAACCATGTTTGTTTATTCAGGGTGATATTTTCAGACTTTAGGTGTTAAAGAGTGATTGGATCACGATTCCATTGACAAGTCCTTTGTTTCTTCCAGCACTGTGACATCAGCCGTGTTCACCGTGGGGGACAACGTGGTGTCTGGAAGTGACGACCGCACCGTCAAGGTGTGGGACCTGAAGAACATGAGATCTCCGATTGCTACCATTCGCACAGACTCAGCCGTTAATAGGTAAGAGCTGCAGTTTGGTGAGGTGTAAGACAGCTTCCTGAGACTTTAGTCTCTGAACAAGTAGAGGCAACACTGGCTCTTTTTTAGAAAATTGAGAAACCGTATTCCTCAGTAAAGTCAGACTATACCAGAAATAGCTTGAAAGATTTGGATAATATTTTTGGTTGGTTGTTGATTGATATTTACTCTTGGTGTATACAGTATCTAGCTCGATTTCCATTATAAATCAACGAATAGCATTTTTACACGAAGTGCAAGCAGTGAAGTGTTATTTGTAAATTGTCTAACTGATGGGAATGAAAATAGCCTTTGCCAACCAGTTAAAGGGATACTCCACTTCTTTTTGGAAATAGGCTCATTTTACAACTCCCCCAGAGTTAAACGGTTGGGTTTTACCGTTTTCGAACCATTCAGACGATTTTCTGACGTTTAGAAGAATATCAGTAACCAGACAGTTTCTGGTCCCATTGACCTCCGTAGTATATTTTTTTCTACTATGGAAGTCAATGGGACTAACCTGGGAAAACCCAGACAACTTCCGGCAAATTTAGATTTGCTCTAAAAGAGCTCATTCAAGCCCATTTCCAATCCGTCGAAATTGCGGCACCAATCAGAAACGTTGGGCCGCGTTTACACGATGACGACAGCGCTGGGATTTTGAAGCAGATTTTGTAGCCTACATTACAAAGATGGATGCCGACGTCGAACATCACTCGTTCGAATCAGCTATCGCGTCTGTTTTAAGCGATTTGAACGTTTCCTTTTTGTTAAAAACCGAGCAAAGAACAACACTCGGAGATGTTTCTCCGCCGGCCGCCGCTCTGCATACGTCATCTCCTTCATTGCTCTGATTGGTTTTAGGTCTATCTGAGACATCCGTTGGTGAAAGGATTGGTTTATGACGCTTTGCCAGACCATAACTCAGTTACAACTGAGAATTGTCTGGTTTTAACCAGGCTACAATGGGACCAGAAACTGGTTACTGATATTCTTCTGGTTCTACTGATAGTCTGGTTATTGATATTCTTCTAAATATCAGAAAATCGGCTGAATGGGTTAGAAAATGGTAATGGTTTTTAACTCTGAGGGAGTTTTAAAATGAGCCTATTTCCCAAAAAAGTGGAGTATCCCTTTAAAGCAGCACTAAGCAGTTTTTTTACTTTAACTGAATAGCTTCGGAGTTATTGCAATGGTTATATGTGTATTTTCGGGGTTGAATGTTGGGCGTCTCGCGTGATATCAGGTCTCGCATAACGAATTGCTTTACGTCAAGAAAGATCTGCTAAAATGAACATCAGACAGAAATAACCCGGCGCCGTATACATGTGGTGTTCGAGGCGCATACAATACAGACGAGGGCGCAGCTCTTAAAGGGGCCACACCTTATTTCCACTCGTTACAGCTACAGTAGTGGTATACAGGGGGAGGGGATCAGGCGGTGAGTGCAGAGACATCTCTGCGTGAGTGCTATTTACGACAGTACAAATACTCCACAGCGACTCTAGGGGTCACAGTTTGACGAAAACGGAAATCCTGCATAGTGCTGCATTAAGCTATTTGCATTTAGTGAAAATACACATTGTCTTATTTCTTTATACTTAAGAGTTTATTGATTGATTCACTGTACTAACCTGCAGGATAAGTGTCTCTACCAACCAAAGAATCATCGCTCTGCCACATGACAACCGGCAGGTCAGACTGTTTGACATGAATGGGGTCCGTCTGGCCCGTCTCCCACGGAGCAACAGACAGGTACGTTTCACACTGGGAGGGTTTATTACCTTTCTTTTTGCTCCATGTCTGTCAAGTTGTGCTTCACTCTTTAAACACTAGACAGGTCCTTGGATTTGTTTTTTGTTTTTTTGATTATTTTTCTTCTTATGAAGGAAAAGCAACCCAGTAGTTTTTTTTTGTGTTTTTTTTCCCAATTTCATCATATATATGATTCCAACTATGTTGGTAGCAAAATTATGCCAAAGAGACGCCTCTTTTTGCTGAGCTACAAAAGAAATGAACATTTCATTATTGAAATGTTGATGTTAAAATATTAATTTGGTGTCACATAATCCATCAGAAATCATTCTGATATGCTGCTCAAGAAACCTTTCTTAATATTATGAATGTTGAAAACTTAAACGTGGCTGCTTGATATTTTTTTATTTCAGGATTAGTTGATGAATAAAACTTTAAAAGAACAGCATCTATTTTAAATAAAATTGTTTGATCAATTTAAGGCATCCTTGTATAATGAAAGTATTAGTTGATTTTGTTGAAATTGTTAGCAGATTTAGTTTAAACAGTGTCTTGCACTTTATATACTTTTTTACAATTTAAACCAATTTACATTTCTTATATTGACTTTAATTTAATATAATTAATACACACACAGACATGTATATAGATAGATATGTGTAAGTAATATATATATATATAAATATATATGTATATAGACCATTTTGCAAGATGTAAACAACACTGGTCCAGAAACACTTCCTGTTTCAGTTTTTTAAAACTACATAAAAGCTGGGATAAAATACAGCCAACAGAACATGTAAAACTAAAAAAAAAAGTTAAACAAACATCTTTAAGATGTTTTCTTTACATGTGAAATAAAGAAAACAGTTACAAACTGAAACAGGAAGTGTTTCTGGACCAGTGTTGTT
>NW_024121141.1:647726-651716 GCF_016745375.1 Pimephales promelas
ACGTCACCTGTGAGCTGGATTGAGGTATTAAAGATGCAAGCTGTACCAACTCAAAAAAAAAAAAAGAAGAAAAAAAGACATGGGATGTCGTAATGGCACCATTTAAATGAGTTTGTCACCATTACCTCTAGTCTGCACGCTCAAAATGGAGCCGAATTAACCTGTCTTAGCAATGTCAAACCTACTGTTTTTTTGTTCCTTTTTTCTCATTTTAAAGTTGTACCAATGAGGCAAAGGAGAGAGAGAGAGAGGAAAATGAGGGACGCATCACTCTGACAGGACCTCTAATTGGACAGCGTGTCGGAGCTCTTCAGGGGCAGGCCATCCGGAAACGGCCAGATAATGACAAGACGGCGGCTGCCTTTCACTTTGGCGAAGGTTAACACACATACACACGTTTGAATGACGGCGACTGCAGAGCTGTCAGTGGAGAGAGAGAGGTGACCATCTTTCCATCTGCTGTGTTGGGAGAAGATTGTCCCTGTTTTTCACATATCCCGTTGTTGTCAATCACGTCGCTGGTAACCCTCGTTCTGTCAAAAGTCTCGCGAGAACTAGACTACATACAGTTTCCAGAGCTCCCTTAAAAAAAAAACAAAATTCTGAAACTAACATACATTTCTGTTTTTTTAATATCGGGGGCAAGTCAAAATTATTCTCTGTCAACATGTTATTATTATTGATGCTCGTTTCCACCCCAGATCAAAACATTTTAAAAGACTTGAAATTGCGGGAATTAAAAAAAAAAATTAAAAAAATTGTACATTTATTTTTCGCAATTGCGACTTTTTATCTCACAATTATGAGTTTACATTCAGAATTGCGTGATATAAAGTCACAATTGCATGTTATAGTCAGAATTATGAGATATAAACTCGCAATTGCGAAAAATAAACTTGCAATTGACTTTATTTCTCGCAATTGCAAGTTTATATCTCACAACTTTATAACACGCAATTCTGACTTCAAATCATGCAATTCGGACTTTATATCTCCCATTTGCGTGTTATAAAGTCAGAATTATGAGATATAAATTCGCAATTGTGGAAAATAAACTCACAATTGACTTTATTTCTCGCAATTGCAAGTTTATATCTCACAACTTTATAACACCCAATTCCGACTTCATATCATGCAATTCGGACTTTATATCTCCCATTTGCGTGTTATAAAGTCAGAATTATGAGATATAAACTCGCAATTGCGAAAAATAAACTCGCAATTGACTTTATTTCTCGCAATTGCAAGTTTATATTTGACAACTTTATAACACGCAATTCTGACTTTATATCTCCCATTTGCGTGTTATAAAGTCAGAATTGTGAGATATAAACTCGCAATTACTAAAAATAAACTCGCAATTGACTTTATTTCTCGCAATTGCAAGTTTATATTTGACAAATTTATAACACGCAATTCTGACTTCATATCATGCAATTCTGACTTTATATCTCCCATTTGCGTGTTATAAAGTCAGAATTGTGAGATATAAACTCGCAATTACGAAAAATAAACTCGCAATTGACTTTATTTCTCGCAATTGCAAGTTTATATCTCACAACTTTATAACACGCAATTCTGACTTTTTATCTCCCATTTGCGTGTTATAAAGTCAGAATTGTGAGATATAAACTCGCAATTACTAAAAATAAACTCGCAATTTACTTTATTTCTCTCAATTGCAAGTTTATATTTGACAACTTTATAACACGCAATTCTGACTTCATATCATGCAATTCTGACTTTATATCTCCCATTTGCGTGTTATAAAGTCAGAATTGTGAGATATAAACTCGCAATTACGAAAAATAAACTCGCAATTGACTTTATTTCTCGCAATTGCAAGTTTGTATCTCACAACTTTATAACACGCAATTCTGACTTCAAATCATGCAATTCTGACTTATATCTCCCATTTGCATGTTATAAAGTCAGAATTATGAGATATAAACTCGCAATTGCGAAAAATAAACTCGCAATTGACTTTATTTCTTTCAATTGCAAGTTTATATCTCACAACTGTATAACACGCAATTCTGACTTTATATCTCCCATTTGCGTGCTATAATGTCAGAATTGCGAGATTAAAACATGCAATTCTGAGATAAAAAGTCGCAAAAAAGGTCATGCTTTCAGGTCATGACGCTGCTCCGAATAAGGTCTATTGCTGTCGATCTCCTGTAAGATCCTTCGCTGTTCGGACGCCAAAGCAGGACCGTCAGAGAGAACGTATGGGTATTCTATCCTGAGCCTGATTAGAGATGCTAGAAAATCAAATTAGTTTTTTTCTTTCTTAATTCTGAAATTATGCTAGTTAGTACCTTTTAAAGAACGTAAAACATATTGTGACAACTAAAATTGAAACATTTTCATTTGTTTTCAGTTAACCTTCAGTTAGCAAACAGCATAGCTTATTAGCGTTAACTGGTTGAGAAAAGCTTTTTTGATTAGCTAGAATAAGATATTTAACGTGTTAATGTTGTAATCTGGCATTGAAGATGGATATAGGTTCTTTTTTTGATGCACGAACATTACTCTTACGAAAAGTACTACAAAATAAAACGCCCAAAACATGGTTCTTACAGTTAAATCATGGTAACCTCAAAATAACCATGGTTTTACTAGTTTAGCCACGGCTTTTTGTGGTTATACAAATGGTAATCAATCCTCCAAAAACATGGTTACTACACTTTTACAATAATAAAACCATGGTTAATTTTCATAAGGGTAATTAAATCATATTGCGTGGTTTTTTTTCCAAATCAGTTTTTTATCGGTCAACTCCACAGTCGCCTGTCTAAATGTTCAGAATCGCAGCTTACGGTTGGGGCTAGTATTTGTTTTAGTGTTGTGTAGACAATCAGACTTGGTGTGTGGGCTTTACTGGTTTAGGGCTAAAAAATTGCTTTAACCTTCAGAAGCAATGAAAGGCAAGGTAAGAAACGTTTCCATACCTCACCCGTACCTTGGTAGCAACAAATGAAAATTTTGTGAGAGTTTGACAGAACAAGGTTTACCATCTAGTCGCGATTCGTGTCATCTCTCTGTGGGGATTATTTGGCAGTGGGATGTTGGTGACTTTAGGGGTGAGAAAGGGCTTCTGTGGCAACTGGATGGCAGGCGAAGTTGGTTTTGCTGACAAGAGGACGATTACGCCCAGCAGGTTAGGCTTCCGCATTCATACAGTCAGAGTGAAGTTTTCCTGCTCGGGAGGTTTTCTGACCCAGGTCCCTAATCCTGCTTCCCGTAGACCCTTCAACCACTGCAGCTTCACGGTCTGGTAGGTGCCGGCCGCCTGCTTCGCTTCACAGTACAGAGGCATACCACTCGGCCCATGGACCACCAGCTACAGAGAGAGAGGGAAGCAGAGGAACAACGATAGAAGAGTGATTCGACAGACAGAGATGGTGAGAGTGCAAAACAAAACGAATGAGGCGGCACAAACGTGGCATTTGAGCAGCTGTGTAATCTCTCCATTTAAATTTCACAAGCAATTGAACATTCTCCGTGCTTTTGTGCGTTTCTTTGTCACACACACACACACAAAATAAAAAAGCAGAGCAAAAAGGGGCGCGGTGAACGGAGAAAAGAAAAGTTTCTTTGGAGATTAGTGTGTGTGCTCTTGCGTCCCTGACTGCGAGCGCTGAGCGTTTGCCATGGGAGGCCGCTCAAGTGCTTTTCAAGATGATTACCATTTCCACAGTCATTAGACTTTAACTGCCAGCATTTGGTACAGCAGCCGGCATCTCTCCCATACATTTACATGATGAGGGCCTAATTCTGCCCTACGCTTTTTTTCCCCATCTCATAACAAATGGGAGCTGTCTGTTCTGGTTAATAAAAGCAGAATTATTCATCCTCAACTAGTTCTTTGGTTACACTTTATTCTGATGGTCCCCTATAGATGTTCTGTTGACCATAAGTAACGTTGGACCTACGTGTCAACTAACTCTCATGAGAGTATTGTTGAGTATTAGTAGACGGTTTGGG
>NW_024121141.1:652216-654716 GCF_016745375.1 Pimephales promelas
AAAAAATATCTTCATTTGTGTTCCGAAGACGAACGAAGGTCTTACGGGGTTGGTACAGCATGGGGGTGAGTAATTAATGACTTAATTTTCATTTTTGGGTGAACTAACCCTTTAAATGCATTATTTTCACACAATCCACAGACTAGCACACAACTGAAGTTATTGCATGCAGAGGCCAGACAAACTCCAAACAGGAAATGGTCAGTTTGATGACGGTTACTTTTCTGAAATGAGACATCCTTGATGATCTATCTAGTCAACAAACGCAGCCTCCAAATTGAGACACAACTGAACTGAAGACTATACCTGTTTGACAATGTTCAACAGTGCTACTGTGGATAGTAGGGTTGGACTCGAGTACTCAGAAATGACACCAATGATCAATCATAAAAAACAGTTTGTTTACCAGAAAACAAAGACTAATAAAGAATATCAATGTATGTGCAGACGGTGGAGCTCACATGATCTGCTTCCTGATCCGTTGGGTTCTGACAAGAATTGGACTGTAGAGATAACCAAATCACCTTGAGCACTCTCTAGTCACTCCGAACGGTCATTTTTCATGTCAGTAAACGAGAGAGTCTATCTTGCTTTGAAAGAATACTCAAGTGCTGAGCTAGTTACTTTTAGGGGACTTGCCATTTTGCTGATGTATTTCATCCTTACGCAACACTTCCTACAATCCCTGCCAGAGCGTTCTGGGGTTAAGAGTCTCGCTAATGAATGCAATTGTTACACATCAAGATTGTCATCTCCTTAATACAGTCTCCCACAACCCAGTTACAGTGACTTATCCTTAGGATTAAATTGCTGTCCTTCACTTTAGCAGCCAAGATCCTTGACCTTCTGAATGCTACAGAACGATCTGTCCTTATCCGTCCGTATTTTATCCGTATTTTGTGAAAACCATGTTTGTTTATTCAGGGTGATATTTTCAGACTTTAGGTGTTAAAGAGTGATTGGATCACGATTCCATTGACAAGTCCTTTGTTTCTTCCAGCACTGTGACATCAGCCGTGTTCACCGTGGGGGACAACGTGGTGTCTGGAAGTGACGACCGCACCGTCAAGGTGTGGGACCTGAAGAACATGAGATCTCCGATTGCTACCATTCGCACAGACTCAGCCGTTAATAGGTAAGAGCTGCAGTTTGGTGAGGTGTAAGACAGCTTCCTGAGACTTTAGTCTCTGAACAAGTAGAGGCAACACTGGCTCTTTTTTAGAAAATTGAGAAACCGTATTCCTCAGTAAAGTCAGACTATACCAGAATTAGCTTGAAAGATTTGGATAATATTTTTGGTTGGTAGTTGATTGATATTTACTCTTGGTGTAAACAGTATCTAGCTCAATTCCATTAAAAATCAACGAATAGCATTTTTACACTAAGTGCAAGCAGTGATCACAAAGTGTTATTTGTAAATTGTCTAACTGATGGGAATGAAAATAGCCTTTGCCAACCAGTTAAGGATACTCCACTTCTTTTTGGAAATAGGCTCATTTTACAACTCCCCCAGAGTTAAACGGTTGGGTTTTACCGTTTTCGAACCATTCAGACGATTTTCTGACGTTTAGAAGAATATCAGTAACCAGACCGTTTCTGGTCCCATTGACCTCTGTAGTATATTTTTTTCTACTATGGAAGTCAATGGGACTAACCTGGGAAAACCCAGACAACTTCCGGCAAATTTAGATTTGCTCTAAAAGAGCTCATTCAAGCCCATTTCCAATCCGTCGAAATTGCGGCACCAATCAGAAACGTTGGGCCGCGTTTACACGATGACGACAGCGCCGAGATTTTGAAGCAGATTTTGTAGCCTACATTACAAAGATGGATGCCGACGTCGAACATCACTCGTTCGAATCAGCTATCGCGTCTGTTTTAAGCGATTTGAACGTTTCCTTTTTGTTAAAAACCGAGCAAAGAACAACACTCGGAGATGTTTCTCCGCCGGCCGCCGCTCTGCATACGTCATCTCCTTCATTGCTCTGATTGGTTTTAGGTCTATCTGAGACATCCGTTGGTGAAAGGATTGGTTTATGACGCTTTGCCAGACCATAACTCAGTTACAACTGATTCAACTGGTTCTACTGATAGTCTGGTTATTGATATTCTTCTAAATATCAGAAAATCGGCTGAATGGGTTAGAAAATGGTAATGGTTTTTAACTCTGAGGGAGTTTTAAATTGAGACTATTTCCAAAAAAAGTGGAGTATCCCTTTAAAGCAGCACTAAGCAGTTTTTTTTTTACCTTAACTGAATAGCTTCGGAGTTATTGCAATGGTTATATGTGTATTTTTGGGTTGAATGTTGGGCGTCTCGCGTGATATCAGGTCTCGCATAACGAATTGCTTTACGTCAAGAAAGATCTGCTAAAATGAACATCAGACAGAAATAACCCGGCGCCGTATACATGTGGTGTTCGAGGCGCATACAATACAGACTGCCGAGAGTTCAACAGGGCGCAGCTCTTAAAGGGGCCACACCTTATTTCCACTCGTTA
>NW_024121141.1:659716-671079 GCF_016745375.1 Pimephales promelas
AAATAACTTAAAATACAGAGAACAGAAAAAGGCAGGTAATGTTGAGCCATGTTTGAACGGTCAATCTTTCTATTGACATTATATTTCTATGGGTAGACAAGGGGTTTCACATTTAATCCTGGATAGATTCATTATCATTTAAAAAAAATATATAACATCAGGTGAGACGCTAAACGGGTCTGAGTGAGACTTGAAAATATATTTGCCACCACTAGGTGTCCCTGTGACATTTTGAGCTGTTTGTAAAGCGTGTCCACATGACAAGTGGCATTCGAAAATACACATACTGAAAGCTTATTAAAGAATACATGAATAACAAGTTGCAATGACAGAAAGGACTAAAACATAATAATGGAGTCTGATGATTCTATTGGTATACAACAATAAACATCTTTACAGATGATTAGTGACTTGGTCAAATAATATATATATATCGAGATTAAAGCATACACACTAAAACGCACACAAAACGTAAATCTAAATCAAATGACATGAATGAGAAGTATGCGTAAATGAAATAAACAAATGCAGGTGAATCATTGGTTAAACCTCTGGTAAAGTGGCATGCATTTCAAAGGTTGGGTCGGGGCTTTACAAAGCAATTTGTAATGTGCTCGGTTTGTAAATGAACCCATTAAGTACAAATTACTCCATAATCACAGATCTCTACTCGCACTCTCAACTCCATTTTCTTTTCGTCTTTTGTGTCTACATCAAACCGGCGACGTTTCCCTTTCCTTTCACGCAGGTCTCTGCCCAGAACACTGTGTAAAGATACAGCACTGACACACAAAGAGAAGCCAGCGGAGAAATGACACGTCACCTGTGAGCTGGATTGAGGTATTAAAGATGCAAGCTGTACCAACTCAAAAAAAAAAAAAAAAGAAGAAAAAAAGACATGGGATGTCGTAATGGCACCATTTAAATGAGTTTGTCACCATTACCTCTAGTCTGCACGCTCAAAATGGAGCCGAATTAACCTGTCTTTGCAATGTCAAACCTACTGTTTTTTTGTTCCTTTTTTCTCATTTTAAAGTTGTACCAATGAGGCAAAGGAGAGAGAGAGAGAGGAAAATGAGGGACGCATCACTCTGACAGGACCTCTAATTGGACAGCGTGTCGGAGCTCTTCAGGGGCAGGCCATCCGGAAACGGCCAGATAATGACAAGACGGCGGCTGCCTTTCACTTTGGCGAAGGTTAACACACATACACACGTTTGAATGACGGCGACTGCAGAGCTGTCAGTGGAGAGAGAGAGAGGTGACCATCTTTCCATCTGCTGTGTTGGGAGAAGATTGTCCCTGTTTTTCACATATCCCGTTGTTGTCAATCACGTCGCTGGTAACCCTCGTTCTGTCAAAAGTCTCGCGAGAACTAGACTACATACAGTTTCCAGAGCTCCCTTAAAAAAAAACAAAAATTCTGAAACTAACATACATTTCTGTTTTTTTAATATCGGGGGCAAGTCCAAATTATTCTCTGTCAACATGTTATTATTATTGATGCTCGTTTCCACCCCAGATCAAAACATTTTAAAAGACTTGAAATTGCGGGAATTAAATTTTTTTTTTTAAAAATTGTACATTTATTTTTCGCAATTACGACTTTTTATCTCACAATTATGAGTTTACATTCAGAATTGCGTGATATAAAGTCACAATTGCGTGTTATAAAGTCAGAATTATGAGATATAAACTCGCAATTGCGAAAAATAAACTTGCAATTGACTTTATTTCTCGCAATTGCAAGTTTATATCTCACAACTTTATAACACGCAATTCTGACTTCAAATCATGCAATTCGGACTTTATATCTCCCATTTGCGTGTTATAAAGTCAGAATTGTGAGATATAAACTCGCAATTACGAAAAATAAACTCGCAATTGACTTTATTTCTCGCAATTGCAAGTTTGTCTCTCACAACTTTATAACACGCAATTCTGACTTCAAATCATGCAATTCTGACTTATATCTCCCATTTGCATGTTATAAAGTCAGAATTATGAGATATAAAAGGTCTATTGCTGTCGATGTCCTGTAAGATCCTTCGCTGTTCGGACGCCAAAGCAGGACCGTCAGAATGAACGTATGGGTATTCTATCCTGAGCCTGATTAGAGATGCTAGAAAATCAAATTTGTTTTTTTCTTTCTTAATTCTGAAATTATGCTAGTTAGTACCTTTTAAAGAACGTAAAACATATTGTGACAACTAAAATTGAAACATTTTCATTTGTTTTCAGTTAACCTTCAGTTAGCAAACAGCATAGCTTATTAGCGTTAACTGGTTGAGAAAAGCTTTTTTGATTAGCTAGAATAAGATATTTAACGTGTTAATGTTGTAATCTGGCATTGAAGATGGATATAGGTTCTTTTTTTGATGCACGAACATTACTCTTACGAAAAGTACTACAAAATAAAACGCCCAAAACATGGTTCTTACAGTTAAATCATGGTAACCTCAAAATAACCATGGTTTTACTAGTTTAGCCACGGCTTTTTGTGGTTATACAAATGGTAATCAATCCTCCAAAAACATGGTTACTACACTTTTACAATAATAAAACCATGGTTAATTTTCATAAGGGTAATTAAATCATATTGCGTGTTTTTTTTTCCAAATCAGTTTTTTATCGGTCAACTCCACAGTCGCCTGTCTAAATGTTCAGAATCGCAGCTTACGGTTGGGGCTAGTATTTGTTTTAGTGTTGTGTAGACAATCAGACTTGGTGTGTGGGCTTTACTGGTTTAGGGCTAAAAAATTGCTTTAACCCTTCAGAAGCAATGAAAGGCAAGGTAAGAAACGTTTCCATACCTCACCCGTACCTTGGTAGCAACAAATGAAAATTTTGTGAGAGTTTGACAGAACAAGGTTTACCATCTAGTCGCGATTCGTGTCATCTCTCTGTGGGGATTATTTGGCAGTGGGATGTTGGTGACTTTAGGGGTGAGAAAGGGCTTCTGTGGCAACTGGATGGCAGGCGAAGTTGGTTTTGCTGACAAGAGGACGATTACGCCCAGCAGGTTAGGCTTCCGCATTCATACAGTCAGAGTGAAGTTTTCCTGCTCGGGAGGTTTTCTGACCCAGGTCCCTAATCCTGCTTCCCGTAGACCCTTCAACCACTGCAGCTTCACGGTCTGGTAGGTGCCGGCCGCCTGCTTCGCTTCACAGTACAGAGGCATACCACTCGGCCCATGGACCACCAGCTACAGAAAGAGAGGGAAGCAGAGGAACAATGATAGAAGAGTGATTCGACAGACAGAGATGGTGAGAGTGCAAAACAAAACGAATGAGCCGGCACAAACGTGGCATTTGAGCAGCTGTGTAATCTCTCCATTTAAATTTCACAAGCAATTGAACATTCTCCGTGCTTTTGTGCGTTTCTTTGTCACACACACACACACACACACAAAATAAAAAAGCAGAGCAAAAAGGGGCGCGGTGAACGGAGAAAAGAAAAGTTTCTTTGGAGATTAGTGTGTGTGCTCTTGCGTCCCTGACTGCGAGCGCTGAGCGTTTGCCATGGGAGGCCGCTCAAGTGCTTTTCAAGATGATTACCATTTCCACAGTCATTAGACTTTAACTGCCAGCATTTGGTACAGCAGCCGGCATCTCTCCCATACATTTACATGATGAGGGCCTAATTCTGCCCTACGCTTTTTTTCCCCGTCTCATAACAAATGGGAGCTGTCTGTTCTGGTTAATAAAAGCAGAATTATTCATCCTCAACTAGTTCTTTGGTTACACTTTATTCTGATGGTCCCCTTTAGATGTTCTGTTGACCATAAGTAACGTTGGACCTACGTGTCAACTAACTCTCATGAGAGTATTGGTTGAGTATTAGTAGACGGTTAGGGTTAGTAGAATACGTTGACATGTACTTGTAAAGTTACTTATAATCAGTATGTCTGTTGTGGATCATCAAGACCTTAGAATTGTCTAAAACTTCCCCGTGTTACGACATACCTGGTCACATTTCCAATGGTCACCAGAAATCATGTCCAAAGTTGTTATGGAGTTTTAAAGGGATAGTTCACTTTGAAATTGATTTTGGGTATGTTTTAGTTTACCTCAAGATGGCATCCAAGATGTAGGTGTCTTTGTTTGCGCTGTATTTTCATTTTTAATATTTTTAGGTCAAACCGTTCTTGTCTTTCAGTCTTATAATGGAGGTCTATGGTCACCACCTCAAAGAGCATGCACAGAGAAGTCCAAATTAAACATGATTTAATGACTCGTAAATGCAAGTACACATTGATGGCCTAAGGCAAGAAACGAGCAGTTTGTGTGAGAAAACTAACAGTATTTATATTGTTTTTACCTCTTGTAACCACAGCCACGTCCAAGTGATCTCTCGCGCAGTTGCGAAAAAAAAATTCTATGTTGTCTGTTGATATATCGAAATCGTCTTCCATTGCGATTTCCTGTATATCTAAATATGTTTAGATCTTCACAGTGAAGGGTAACACTTCCGAAATCTCTGTGTAAACAATGAGTGACGTCCACGCGCTTGTGCAGACCGAAGCGCCCGCGCCCTTAGATCACTTGGACGTGGCTGTGGTTACAAGAGGTAAAAACGATATAAATACTGTTCGTTTTCTCACACAAACCGCTCGTTTCGTGTCTTAGGCCATCAATGTGTACTTGCATTTACGAGTCATTAAATCATGTTTAATTTGGACTTCTCTGTGCATGCTTTTTGAGGTGGTGACCATAGACCTCCATTATATGACTGACAGACAAGAACGGTTTGACCTAAAAATATCAAAATTGAAAATACTGTGGAAACAAAGACACCTACATCTTGGATGCCCTTGAGGCAAGGGCGTAGGAACGTCTTTGACATTGGGGGGGACATACTGGCCACTATGAATCAACGTCAATCCCACCACCATAATAGTAACATACAGTTTGGTGATGTGGTACATGCAGTGGCGGTCTGTTTTGGGGCCCCCTCCCTCTACGTGAAGTCACCTGTGCTTGGCGATTATTGACACAAATGTCACGCAATAATTATACATTATAAATGAATACAGTGTTAATACTAAATAAATACTTAAATACTTAATACTTAAAAAAATAGATGCCTACTTAAATAAAAAAGTTTTAACTTTTACTTTACTCTTTTACTAACTCTTAAACTTCTTAAAACAAACCGTGTCAAAATATATAAAAATAAATTATTTGCTAAAATAATGACAAAACTGATAAATCAGAAACAAAATAAGAGCAAGGGTTCAATAATGACAATTATTGTTGAAAACTTTAAAAAAATATTATTATTTCTCAACTTTCTCAATACAGTTTAACTGTCCTCAAAATCTTTATTATTATTATTATTGTAACAGACTTTTTTGGATTGTAAATTACATAATTCAACAAAGTCTGTTAACACCGGTTATGACGTACTAGCGCTCGTTGTATGTGTGCGCAATGTATTTTTCCCCTCGGGGCTTGCCGTAGATGGGTCGTGCGCACTTGGTACGGGCTCTGGTACGGTCGCTGGATTTTGTTAGTGATCTGATGTGGTATAATAATAAAGTGGAGAAGAGTTCAATCTGCTGTGTTTATTATTTATTCAAACTGCAAACAAAGGTATGTGATATTATAAGTAACATGGAGCTAATAACAAAAATAACATTGTCAGATTAGATAAATCATGTACGTTCCAGTTCAAAGCTGGTGCGTTTCTAGAGTAATGTTAACTTCTCTCTACCAATCAGATGCTCCGGTGAGTGAAATATATGAAGCGAATGGTGATTATTCAAACATGAAATGGGAAGGTTTAATCTATCTCTAACTATCACTCTGGGTTTTACTTGCTGGCAAAACTGGATATCTTTGTCGCGCTTTAAAAATAAAAGTTCCAAATGTACAGTTTTTGTTCCTGTGGTAGGTTAGGTTTGGTATGGAATTTTTTGGGTGGGACACATGCCGAATTTTTCAATATTGAGGGGGACACGTCCCCCCTGGTTCCTACGCCAGTGTTTTGCACTCAGGTTTAAGTTTCATGGCCCTCTATCAGAATCCAGAGTTTTGAGAAGATTGGAGAAACTTCATTTTTCGCCCGAAAAAAAACAAAACGTAAGGGGTACCACTGTCGTTTTTTTTTTCGGGTCGAATTTTTGAGTTTCGATATCTCAGCTCTGGAAGGGTCTAGAGCCTCCATTTTGCACTCAGGTTTAAGTCTCATGGCCCTCTATCAGAATCCAGAGTTTTGAGAAGATTGGAGAAACTTAATTTTTCGCCCGAAAAAAAAAACCGTAAGGGGTACCACTGTCGTTTTTTTTTCGGGTCGAATTTTTGAGTTTCGATATCTCAGCTCTGGAAGGGTCTAGAGCCTCCATTTTTGCACTCAGGTTTAAGTCTCATGGCCCTCTATCAGAATCCAGAGTTTTGAGAAGATTGGAGAACTTAATTTTTTGCCCGAAAAAAAAAAAACGAAAGGGGTAACACTGTCGTTTTTTTTTTCGGGTCGAATTTTTGAGTTTCGATATCTCAGCTCTGGAAGGGTCTAGAGCCTCCATTTTGCACTCAGGTTTAAGTCTCATGGCCCTCTATCAGAATCCAGAGTTTTGAGAAGATTGGAGAAACTTCATTTTTCGCCCGAAAAAAAAAAACGAAAGGGGTAACACTGTCGTTTTTTTTTTCGGGTCGAATTTTTGAGTTTCGATATCTCAGCTCTGGAAGGGTCTAGAGCCTCCATTTTTGCACTCAGGTTTAAGTCTCATGGCCCTCTATCAGAATCCAGAGTTTTGAGAAGATTGGAGAAACTTCATTTTTCGCCCGAAAAAAAAAAACGAAAGGGGTACCACTGTCGTTTTTTTTTTCGGGTCGAATTTTTGAGTTTCGATATCTCAGCTCTGGAAGGGTCTAGAGCCTCCATTTTTGCACTCAGGTTTAAGTCTCATGGCCCTCTATCAGAATCCAGAGTTTTGAGAAGATTGGAGAAACTTAATTTTTCGCCCGAAAAAAAAAAAAAAACGAAAGGGTACCACTGTCGTTTTTTTTTTCGGGTCGAATTTTGAGTTTCGATATCTCAGCTCTGGAAGGGTCTAGAGCCTCCATTTTTGCACTCAGGTTTAAGTCTCATGGCCCTCTATCAGAATCCAGAGTTTTGAGAAGATTGGAGAAACTTCACACCCGGAAAAAAAAAAAACAAAGGTACCACTGTCGTTTTTTTTTTCGGGTCGAATTTTGAGTTTCGATATCTCAGCTCTGGAAGGGTCTAGAGCCTCCATTTTTGCACTCAGGTTAAGTCTCATGGCCCTCTATCAGAATCCAGAGTTTTTGAGAAGATTGGAGAAACTTAATTTTTCGCCCGAAAAAAAAAAAACGAAAGGGGTAACACTGTCGTTTTTTTTTCGGGTCGAATTTTTGAGTTTCGATATCTCAGCTCTGGAAGGGTCTAGAGCCTCCATTTTTGCACTCAGGTTAAGTCTCATGGCCCTCTATCAGAATCCAGAGTTTTGAGAAGATTGGAGAAACTTAATTTTTCGCCCGAAAAAAAAAAACGAAGGGGTAACACTGTCGTTTTTTTTTCGGGTCGAATTTTTGAGTTTCGATATCTCAGCTCTGGAAGGGTCTAGAGCCTCCATTTTTGCACTCAGGTCTAAGTCTCATGGCCTCTATCAGAATCCAGAGTTTTGAGAAGATTGAGAAACTTAATTTTTCGCCCGAAAAAAAAAAACGTAAGGGGTAACACTGTCGTTTTTTTTCGGGCGAATTTTGAGTTTCGATATCTCAGCTCTGGAAGGGTCTAGAGCCTCCATTTTTGCACTCAGGTTAAGTCTCATGGCCCTCTATCAGAATCCAGAGTTTTGAGAAGATTGGAGAAACTTAATTTTTCGCCCGAAAAAAAAAAAAAAACGAAAGGGTACCACTGTCGTTTTTTTTTCGGGTCGAATTTTTGAGTTTCGATATCTCAGCTCTGGAAGGGTCTAGAGCCTCCATTTTGCACTCAGGTTTAAGTCTCATGGCCCTCTATCAGAATCCAGAGTTTTGAGAAGATTGGAGAAACTTAATTTTTCGCCCGAAAAAAAAAAAAAAAAAAGGGGTACCACTGTCGTTTTTTTTTCGGGTCGAATTTTGAGTTTCGATATCTCAGCTCTGGAAGGGTCTAGAGCCTCCATTTTTGCACTCAGGTTTAGTCTCATGGCCCTCTATCAGAATCCAGAGTTTTGAGAAGATTGGAGAAACTTAATTTTTCACGAAAAAAAAAAAAACAAAGGGGTACCACTGTCGTTTTTTTTTCGGGTCGAATTTTTGAGTTTCGATATCTCAGCTCTGGAAGGGTCTAGAGCCTCCATTTTTGCACTCAGGTTTAAGTCTCATGGCCCTCTATCAGAATCCAGAGTTTTGAGAAGATTGGAGAAACTTAATTTTTCGCCCGAAAAAAAAAAAACGAAAGGGGTACCACTGTCGGTTTTTTTTTCGGGCCGAATTTTTGAGTTTCGATATCTCAGCTCTGGAAGGGGCTAGAGCCTCCATTTTTGCACTCAGGTCTAAGTCTCATGGCCCTCTATCAGAATCCAGAGTTTTGGAAGATTGGAGAAACTTAATTTTTCGCCCAAAAAAAAAAACGTAAGGGGTACCACTGTCGTTTTTTTTCGGGTCGAATTTTTGAGTTTCGATATCTCAGCTCTGGAAGGGTCTAGAGCCTCCATTTTTGCACTCAGGTCTAAGTCTCATGGCCCTCTATCAGAATCCAGAGTTTTGAGAAGATTGAAAAAACTTAATTTTTCGCCCGAAAAAAAAAAAAAACGAAAGGGTACCACTGTCGTTTTTTTTTTCGGGTCGAATTTTTGAGTTTCGATATCTCAGCTCTGGAAGGGGCTAGAGCCTCCATTTTTGCACTCAGGTCTAAGTCTCATGGCCCTCTATCAGAATCCAGAGTTTTGAGAAGATTGGAGAAACTTAATTTTTCGCCCGAAAAAAAAAAAAAAACGAAAGGGGTACCACTGTCGTTTTTTTTTCGGGTCGAATTTTTGAGTTTCGATATCTCAGCTCTGGAAGGGTCTAGAGCCTCCATTTTTGCACTCAGGTTAAGTCTCATGGCCCTCTATCAGAATCCAGAGTTTTGAGAAGATTGGAGAAACTTAATTTTTCGCCGAAAAAAAAAAAAAAAACGAAAGGGGTACCACTGTCGTTTTTTTTTCGGGTCGAATTTTTGAGTTTCGATATCTCAGCTCTGGAAGGGTCTAGAGCCTCCATTTTTGCACTCAGGTCTAAGTCTCATGGCCCTCTATCAGAATCCAGAGTTTTGGGGAGATTGGAGAAACTTAATTTTTCGCCCAAAAAAAAAAAAAACGAAAGGGGTACCACTGTCGTTTTTTTTTCGGGTCGAATTTTTGAGTTTCGATATCTCAGCTCTGGAAGGGTCTAGAGCCTCCATTTTTGCACTCAGGTTAAGTCTCATGGCCCTCTATCAGAATCCAGAGTTTTGAGAAGATTGGAGAAACTTAATTTTTCGCCCAAAAAAAAAAAAACGTAAGGGGTAACACTGTCGTTTTTTTTTTCGGGTCGAATTTTTGAGTTTCGATATCTCAGCTCTGGAAGGGTCTAGAGCCTCCATTTTTGCACTCAGGTCTAAGTCTCATGGCCCTCTATCAGAATCCAGAGTTTTGAGAAGATTGGAGAAACTTAATTTTTCGCCCGAAAAAAAAAAAACGTAAGGGGTACCACTGTCGTTTTTTTTTCGGGCCGAATTTTTGAGTTTCGATATCTCAGCTCTGGAAGGGTCTAGAGCCTCCATTTTTGCACTCAGGTCTAAGTCTCATGGCCCTCTATCAGAATCCAGAGTTTTGGAAGATTGGAGAAACTTAATTTTTCGCCCAAAAAAAAAAAACGTAAGGGGTACCACTGTCGTTTTTTTTTTCGGGTCGAATTTTTGAGTTTCGATATCTCAGCTCTGGAAGGGTCTAGAGCCTCCATTTTTGCACTCAGGTCTAAGTCTCATGGCCCTCTATCAGAATCCAGAGTTTTGGAAGATTGGAGAAACTTAATTTTTCGCCCGAAAAAAAAAAAAAACGAAAGGGGTACCACTGTCGTTTTTTTTTCGGGTCGAATTTTTGAGTTTCGATATCTCAGCTCTGGAAGGGTCTAGAGCCTCCATTTTTGCACTCAGGTTTAAGTCTCATGGCCCTCTATCAGAATCCAGAGTTTTGAGAAGATTGGAGAAACTTCATTTTTCGCCCGAAAAAAAAAAACGAAAGGGGTACCACTGTCGTTTTTTTTTCGGGTCGAATTTTTGAGTTTCGATATCTCAGCTCTGGAAGGGTCTAGAGCCTCCATTTTTGCACTCAGGTTAAGTCTCATGGCCCTCTATCAGAATCCAGAGTTTTGAGAAGATTGGAGAAACTTCATTTTTCGCCCGAAAAAAAAAAAAAACGAAAGGGGTACCACTGTCGTTTTTTTTTTCGGGTCGAATTTTTGAGTTTCGATATCTCAGCTCTGGAAGGGGCTAGAGCCTCCATTTTTGCACTCAGGTCTAAGTCTCATGGCCCTCTATCAGAATCCAGAGTTTTGAGAAGATTGGAGAAACTTAATTTTTCGCCCGAAAAAAAAAAACGTAAGGGGTACCACTGTCGTTTTTTTTTTCGGGTCGAATTTTTGAGTTTCGATATCTCAGCTCTGGAAGGGGCTAGAGCCTCCATTTTTGCACTCAGGTCTAAGTCTCATGGCCCTCTATCAGAATCCAGAGTTTTGAGGAGATTGGAGAAACTTAATTTTTCGCCCCGAAAAAAAAAAACGAAAGGGTACCACTGTCGTTTTTTTTTCGGGTCGAATTTTTGAGTTTCGATATCTCAGCTCTGGAAGGGTCTAGAGCCTCCATTTTTGCACTCAGGTCTAAGTCTCATGGCCCTCTATCAGAATCCAGAGTTTTGGGAAGATTGAGAAACTTAATTTTTCGCCCAAAAAAAAAAAACGAAAGGGGTACACTGTCGTTTTTTTTTCGGGCCGAATTTTGAGTTTCGATATCTCAGCTCTGGAAGGGGCTAGAGCCTCCATTTTTGCACTCAGGTCTAAGTCTCATGCCCTCTATCAGAATCCAGAGTTTTGGGAAGATTGGAGAAACTTAATTTTTCGCCCAAAAAAAAAACGTAAGGGGTACCACTGTCGTTTTTTTTTCGGGCCGAATTTTTTGAGTTTCGATATCTCAGCTCTGGAAGGGGCTAGAGCCTCCATTTTGCACTCAGGTCTAAGTCTCATGGCCCTCTATCAGAATCCAGAGTTTTGGGAAGATTGGAAGAAACTTAATTTTTCGCCCCAAAAAAAAAACGTAAGGGGTACCACTGTCGTTTTTTTTCGGGCGAATTTTTGAGTTTCGATATCTCAGCTCTGGAAGGGGCTAGAGCCATTTTC
>NW_024121141.1:671579-715964 GCF_016745375.1 Pimephales promelas
AAAAATGAAGTTTCTCCAATCTTTCAAAACTCTGGATTCTGATAGAGGGCCATGAGACTAAACCTGAGTGCAAAAATGGAGGCTCTAGCCCCTTCCAGAGCTGAGATATCGAAACTCAAAAATTCGCCCGAAAAAAAAACGACAGTGGTACCCCTTACGTTTTTTTTTTTGGGCGAAAAATTAATTTCTCCAAATCTTCCCAAAACTCTGGATTCTGATAGAGGGCCATGAGACTTAGACTGAGTGCAAAAATGGAGGCTCTAGCCCCTTCCAGAGCTGAGATATCGAAACTCAAAATTCGACGAAAAAAAACGACAGTGGTACCCCTTACGTTTTTTTTTTGGGCGAAAAATTAAGTTTCTCCAATCTTCCCAAAACTCTGGATTCTGATAGAGGGCCATGAGACTTAGACCTGAGTGCAAAAATGGAGGCTCTAGCCCCTTCCAGAGCTGAGATATCGAAACTCAAAAATTCGGCCCGAAAAAAAAAACGACAGTGGTACCCCTTACGTTTTTTTTTTCGGGCGAAAAATTAAGTTTCTCCAATATTCTCAAAACTCTGGATTCTGATAGAGGGCCATGAGACTTAGACCTGAGTGAAAAAATGGAGGCTCTAGGCCCTTCCAGAGCTGAGATATCGAAACTCAAAAGTTCGGCCCGAAAAAAAAACGACAGTGGTACGTACCCCTTACGGTTTTTTTGGGGGGGCGATAAATTAAGTTTCTCCAATCTTCCCAAAACTCTGGATTCTGATAGAGGGCCATGAGACTTAGACCTGAGTGCAAAAAAGGAGGCTCTAGCCCCTTCCAGAGCTGAGATATCGAAACTCAAAAATTCGGCCCGAAAAAAAAACGACAGTGGTACCCCTTACGTTTTTTTTTTTGGGCGAAAAATTAAGTTTCTCCAATCTTCCCAAAACTCTGGATTCTGATAGAGGGCCATGAGACTTAGACCTGAGTGCAAAAATGGAGGCTCTAGCCCCTTCCAGAGCTGAGATATCGAAACTCAAAAATTCGACCCGAAAAAAAAACGACAGTGGTACCCCTTACGTTTTTTTTTTTGGGGGCGAAAAATTAAGTTTCTCCAATCTTCCAAAACTCTGGATTCTGATAGAGGGCCATGAGACGACCTGAGTGCAAAAATGGAGGCTCTAGCCCTTTCCAGAGCTGAGATATCGAAACTCAAAAATTCGGCCCGAAAAAAAAAACGACAGTGGTACCCCTTACGTTTTTTTTTTTTTGGGCGAAAATTAAGTTTCTCCAATCTTCCAAAACTCTGGATTCTGATAGAGGGCCATGAGACTTAGACCTGAGTGCAAAAATGGAGGCTCTAGCCCCTTCCAGAGCTGAGATAAAAAAAAAAAAACGACAGTGGTACCCTTACGTTTTTTTTTTTGGGCGAAAAATTAAGTTTCTCCAATCTTCCCAAACTCTGGATTCTGATAGAGGGCCATGAGACTTAGACCTGAGTGCAAAAATGGAGGCTCTAGCCCCTTCCAGAGCTGAGATATCGAAACTCAAAAATTCGGCCCGAAAAAAAAACGACAGTGGTACCCCTTACGTTTTTTTTTTTGGGGCGAAAAATTAAGTTTCTCCAATCTTCCCAAAACTCTGGATTCTGATAGAGGGCCATGAGACTTAGACCTGAGTGCAAAAATGGAGGCTCTAGCCCCTTCCAGAGCTGAGATATCGAAACTCAAAAATTCGGCCCGAAAAAAAAAACGACAGTGGTACCCCTTACGTTTTTTTTTTGGGCGAAAAATTAAGTTTCTCCAATCTCCCAAAACTCTGGATTCTGATAGAGGGCCATGAGACTTAGACCTGAGTGCAAAAATGGAGGCTCTAGCCCCTTCCAGAGCTGAGATATCGAAACTCAAAAATTCGGCCCAAAAAAAAACGACAGTGGTACCCCTTACGTTTTTTTTTTTGGGCGAAAAATTAAGTTTCTCCAATCTTCCCAAAACTCTGGATTCTGATAGAGGGCCATGAGACTTAGACCTGAGTGCAAAAATGGAGGCTCTAGCCCCTTCCAGAGCTGAGATATCGAAACTCAAAAATTCGGCCCGAAAAAAAAACGACAGTGGTACCCCTTACGTTTTTTTTTTGGGGCGAAAAATTAAGTTTCTCCAATCTTCCCAAAACTCTGGATTCTGATAGAGGGCCATGAGACTTAGACCTGAGTGCAAAAATGGAGGCTCTAGCCCTTCCAGAGCTGAGATATCGAAACTCAAAAATTCGGCCCGAAAAAAAAAACGACAGTGGTACCCCTTACGTTTTTTTTTTTGGGCGAAAAATTTAAGTTTCTCCAATCTTCCCAAAACTCTGGATTCTGATAGAGGGCCATGAGACTTAGACCTGAGTGCAAAAATGGAGGCTCTAGCCCCTTCCAGAGCTGAGATATCGAAACTCAAAAATTCGGCCCGAAAAAAAAAACGACAGTGGTACCCCTTACGTTTTTTTTTTGGGCGAAAAATTAAGTTTCTCCAATCTTCCCAAAACTCTGGATTCTGATAGAGGGCCATGAGACTTAGACCTGAGTGCAAAAATGGAGGCTCTAGCCCCTTCCAGAGCTGAGATATCGAAACTCAAAAATTCGGCCCGAAAAAAAAACGACAGTGGTACCCTTACGTTTTTTTTTTTTTTGGGCGAAAAATTAAGTTTCTCCAATCTTCCCAAAACTCTGGATTCTGATAGAGGGCCATGAGACTTAGACCTGAGTGCAAAAATGGAGGCTCTAGCCCCTTCCAGAGCTGAGATATCGAAACTCAAAAATTCGGCCCGAAAAAAAAAACGACAGTGGTACCCCTTACGTTTTTTTTTTTGGGGCGAAAAATTAAGTTTCTCCAATCTTCCCAAAACTCTGGATTCTGATAGAGGGCCATGAGACTTAAACCTGAGTGCAAAAATGGAGGCTCTAGCCCCTTCCAGAGCTGAGATATCGAAACTCAAAAATTCGGCCCGAAAAAAAAACGACAGTGGTACCCCTTACGTTTTTTTTTTTGGGCGAAAAATTAAGTTTCTCCAATCTTCCCAAAACTCTGGATTCTGATAGAGGGCCATGAGACTTAGACCTGAGTGCAAAAATGGAGGCTCTAGCCCCTTCCAGAGCTGAGATATCGAAACTCAAAAATTCGGCCCGAAAAAAAAAACGACAGTGGTACCCCTTACGGTTTTTTTTTTTGGGCGAAAAATTAAGTTTCTCCAATCTTCCCAAAACTCTGGATTCTGATAGAGGGCCATGAGACTTAGACCTGAGTGCAAAAATGGAGGCTCTAGCCCCTTCCAGAGCTGAGATATCGAAACTCAAAAATTCGGCCCGAAAAAAAAACGACAGTGGTACCCCTTACGTTTTTTTTTTTTTGGGCGAAAAATTAAGTTTCTCCAATCTTCCCAAAACTCTGGATTCTGATAGAGGGCCATGAGACTTAGACCTGAGTGCAAAAATGGAGGCTCTAGCCCCTTCCAGAGCTGAGATATCGAAACTCAAAAATTCGGCCCGAAAAAAAAACGACAGTGGTACCCCTTACGTTTTTTTTTTTTGGGCGAAAAATTAAGTTTCTCCAATCTTCCCAAAACTCTGGATTCTGATAGAGGGCCATGAGACTTAGACCTGAGTGCAAAAATGGAGGCTCTAGCCCCTTCCAGAGCTGAGATATCGAAACTCAAAAATTCGGCCCGAAAAAAAAACGACAGTGTTACCCCTTTCGTTTTTTTTTTTGGGCGAAAAATTAAGTTTCTCCAATCTTCTCAAAACTCTGGATTCTGATAGAGGGCCATGAGACTTAAACCTGAGTGCAAAAATGGAGGCTTAGACCCTTCCAGAGCTGAGATATCGAAACTCAAAAATTCGACCCGAAAAAAAAAACGACAGTGTTACCCCTTTCGTTTTTTTTTTTTCGGGCGAAAAATGAAGTTTCTCCAATCTTCTCAAAACTCTGGATTCTGATAGAGGGCCATGAGACTTAAACCTGAGTGCAAAAATGGAGGCTCTAGACCCTTCCAGAGCTGAGATATCGAAACTCAAAAATTCGACCCGAAAAAAAAACGACAGTGTTACCCCTTTCGTTTTTTTTTTTTTTTTCGGGCGAAAAATGAAGTTTCTCCAATCTTCTCAAAACTCTGGATTCTGATAGAGGGCTATGAGACTTAAACCTGAGCCCTCTATCAGAATCCAGAGTTTTGAGAAGATTGGAGAAACTTCATTTTTCGCCCGAAAAAAAAAAATAAAAGGTGTAACACTGTCGTTTTTTTTTTTTCGGGTCGAATTCCTGAGTTTCGATATCTCAGCTCTGGAAGGGTCTAGAGCCTCCATTTTTGCACTCAGGTTTAAGTCTCATGGCCCTCTATCAGAATCCAGAGTTTTGAGAAGATTGGAGAAACTTCATTTTTCGCCCGAAAAAAAAAAAAAACGAAAGGGGTACCACTGTCGTTTTTTTTTCGGGTCGAATTTTTGAGCTTCGATATCTCAGCTCTGGGAGGGTCTAGAGCCTCAATTTTTGCACTCAGGTTTAAGTCTCATGGCCCTTTATCAGAATCCAGAGTTTTGAGAAGATTGGAGAAACTTCATTTTTCGCCAGAAAAAAAAAAAACGAAAGGGGTACCACTGTCGTTTTTTTTTCGGGTCGAATTTTTGAGTTTCGATATCTCAGCTCTGGAAGGGTCTAGAGCCTCCATTTTTGCACTCAGGTTTAAGTCTCATGGCCCTTTATCAGAATCCAGAGTTTTGAGAAGATTGGACAAACTTCATTTTTCGCCCGAAAAAAAAAAAACGAAAGGGGTACCACTGTCGTTTTTTTTTCGGGTCGAATTTTTGAGTTTCGATATCTCAGCTCTGGAAGGGTCTAAAGCCTCCATTTTTGAACTCAGGTTTATGGCTCATGGCGCTCTATCAGAATCCGGATTTTTGAGAAGATTGGAGAAACTTCATTTTTCACCCGAAAAAAAAAAAAACGAAAGGGGTACCACTGTCGTTTTTTTTTTTTCGGGTCGAATTTTTGAGTTTCGATTTCTCAGCTCTGGAAGGGTCTAGAGCCTCCATTTTCCATCATAAAACCTATCCATCATAAAAGTGGTAAGCTAAAACATCCCAAAGATTAATTTCAAAGTGAACTATCCCTTTAAAAACAGCGATATGATGCAACTACTAATGGATGCAAACCAACAGAACAGCGACTTCAAATTTATCGATTTGAGTGTGAACGGGACTTAAAAGCCACTTCTCCACTGTCAAGCTAAACCATTATCATTTCTTAACCGGTCCATTATGTGCCGATCCGGCCCAGCAGGCCAGTAGGTACGGATATGGTTTCATTTCCCCCCGTGAGGCTGATTACGGAGCTCTTTGGAATTTAATACAAATGCATCATTCATAACCTTTGTGACACAGGAGTACTGACGATATGAGATGTAAATAGCGACCGCGTTATGGAGGATGTTATGGCGTTATGGTTGGCTAACCGTGCTGAGAATGCATGTAGTGAAGTCACCACTCAGGATTGGTTACTGTCTATTGCTTGGCTGCCAGCGCACTATTTGAGCTAAGTAAACAACCGTTAGCCAACGGTTTGTAATCTTGCCGCGCCGAACCAAGGTCAAATGGAAATATAACTGCAAGCGTTCTTAAAACCATTCGACCTTATGGTGGAAAAGCGGCTATAAAAAGTCACTATGAAATCAAAATTGGCGGTTGTTATTTTTTTTATAGAATATTCCAGTGTTTATTGTAAATGATATATCTGTGCACATCATTATTTTTTTAAGTAAACATTAACTTCCCCTTCCTCTCCCACTGCCATCGCTTCTCTGATGAGTGTGTACCGGCGCGAGGGCAGGATAATTATCCCTCCCCAAACAGCAACCTGTCACTCACATGAGATCACAGCAATTAACAAACGACAACGATGTAATCAATTCCCGGTGGATCAAATCAAGTCCCGCTCCTAGGTTGAGCCGGTTCACTCAGATATACGTCACAACAGGGAAGAAAAGACTATTGCAACTCCTGTTTCAGTCCAAATTTATGGCTATGTTGGTAATAAAATACAAGTGTACTGCATACTGTGCGGTATGTCCTGAACACTGCATACTTTTCAAGACGCCGTGTAGTATGGAAAATGATTAACGCTGAACGTTTTGACTAGAGTATGGTATGTTAAGGTTAGCTAGTGGCGTTTAATTATGAAATCAGGTTATTTCTACATTGAAATGGATAGTTCACCCAAAAATGAAAATTAGCCCATGATTTACTCACCCTCAAGTCATCCTAGGTGTATGATATTCTTCTTCCAGACGAATACAATCATAGTTATATATATATATATATGTGTGTTTCTTATATATGTTTCTGTTTCTTGTTCTTTTTGAAGTCCATAAAAGTGCACCTATCCATGATAAAACTGCATCTATCCATCATAAAAGTGAACCTATCCATCATAAAAGTGCATCTATCCATCATAAAAGTGCATCTATCCATGACAAAAGTCCATCTATCCATCATAAAAGTGCACCTATCCATCATAAAAGTGCATCTATCCATGACAAAAGTGCATCTATCCATCATAAAAGTGCACCTATCCATCATAAAAGTGCATCTATTCATTATAAAAGTGCATCTATCCATTATAAAAGTGCACCTATCCATCATAAAAGTGCACCTATCCATCATAAAAGTGCACCTATCCATTATAAAAGTGCATATATCCGTCATAAAAGTGCATCTATCCATCATAAAATTGCACCTATGCATCATAAAAGTACATCAATCCATCATAAAAGTGCATCTATCCATGACAAAAGTCCATCTATCCATCATAAAAGTGCACCTATCCATCATAAAAGTGCATCTATCCATGACGAAAGTGCATCTATCCATCATAAAAGTACACCTATCATCATAAAAGTGCATCTATCCATTATAAAAGTGCATCTATCCATCATAAAAGTGCATCTATCAATCATAAAAGTGCACCTATCCATCATAAAAGTGCATCTATCCATTATAAAAGTGCACCTATCCATCATAAAAGTGCATCTATCCATGACGAAAGTGCATCTATCCATCATAAAAGTACACCTATCATCATAAAAGTGCATCTATCCATTATAAAAGTGCACCTATCCATCATAAAAGTGCATCTATCCATGACGAAAGTGCATCTATCCATCATAAAAGTACACCTATCATCATAAAAGTGCATCTATCCATTATAAAAGTGCACCTATCCATCATAAAAGTGCACCTATCCATTATAAAAGTGCACCTATCCATCATAAAAGTGCATCTATCCATCATAAAAGTGCATCTATCCATCATAAAAGTGCACCTATCCATTATAAAAGTGCATCTATCCATTATAAAAGTGCATCTATCCATCATAAAAGTGCATCTAGCCATCATAAAAGTGCATCTATCCATCATAAAAGTGCATCTGTCCATCATAAAAGTGCATCTAGCCATCATAAAAGTGCATCTATCCATCATAAAAGTGCATCTATCCATCATAAAAGTGTACCTATTCATCATGAAAGTGCACCTATCCATCATAAAAGTGTACCTATCCATCATAAAAGTGTGCCAATCCATCATGAAAGTGCACCTATCCATCATAAAAGTGTACCTATCCATCGTAAAAGTACACCTATCCATCATAAAAGTGTGCCAATCCATCATGAAAGTGCACCTATCCATCATGAAAGTGCACCTATCCATCATAAAAGTGCACCTATCCATCATAAAAGTGTACCTATCCATCATAAAAGTGTACCTATCCATCATAAAAGTGCACCTATCCATCATAAAAGTGTAACTATCCATCATAAAAGTGTACCTATCCATCATAAAAGTGCATTTATTCATTATAAAAGTGCATCTATCCATTATAAAAAGCGCACCTATCCATCATAAAAGAGCACCTATCCATCATAAAAGTGCACCTATCCATCATAAAAGTGCACCTATCCATCATAAAAGTGCACCTATCCATTATAAAAGTGCATCTATCCATTATAAAAGTGCATATATCCGTCATAAAAGTGCATCTATCCATCATAAAATTGCACCTATGCATCATAAAAGTACATCTATCCATCATAAAAGTGCATCTATCCATGACAAAAGTCCATCTATCCATCATAAAAGTGCACCTATCCATCATAAAAGTGCATCTATCCATCATAAAAGTGCACCTATCCATCATAAAAGTGCATCTATCCATGACGAAAGTGCATCTATCCATCATAAAAGTACACCTATCATCATAAAAGTGCATCTATCCATTATAAAAGTGCATCTATCCATCATAAAAGTGCATCTATCAATCATAAAAGTGCACCTATCCATCATAAAAGTGCACCTATCCATCATAAAAGTGCATCTATCCATTATAAAAGTGCACCTATCCATCATAAAAGTGCATCTATCCATCATAAAGGTGCACCTATCCATCATAAAAGTGCACCTATCCATCATAAAAGTGCACCTATCCATTATAAAAGTGCATCTATCCGTCATAAAAGTGCATCTATCCATCATAAAAGTGCATCTATCCATCATACAAGTGCACCTATCCATCATAAAAGTGCATCTATCCATCATACAAGTGCACCTATCCATCATACAAGTGCACCTATCCATCATAAAAGTGCACCTATCCATTATAAAAGTGTATCTATCCATCATAAAAGTGCACCTATCCATCATAAAAGTGCATCTATCAATCATAAAAGTGCACCTATCCATTATAAAAGTGCATCTATCCGTCATAAAAGTGCATCTATCCATCATAAAAGTGCATCTATCCATCATAAAAGTGCATCTATCCGTCATAAAAGTGCATCTATCCATCATAAAAGTGCACCTATCCATCATAAAAGTGCACTTATCCATTATAAAAGTGCACCTATCCAATATAAAAGTGCACCTATCCATCATAAAAGTGCATCTATCATAAAAGTGCACCTATCCATTATAAAAGTGGAGGATGGTAACTCATGGGATCATTTTCAATTTTGGGTGAACTAACCCTTTAAGCAAATGCTTGCTATAGTGCCCCTAGTGGCAACACTTAGAATGCAAATGCCTGCGTGTGTCATGAATTGTGAACCTAGTTAGTGTGTGTGCCTTCATGTCACTTTACAATTTAAGATGCTGACATCATGTCTGTTGTGTTAAATAAAAAGTCTCTTTTTATTCAAAGGTGAGCTCACCTTGCAATAGAGTCTGATCCAGCGTGCAAAAAGCGCATGCTTGCAGAGTCTGGACGGAGCCCCGGAGTCCCTCCTCTTCCCAGTAAACGCGTTGAGAACCTCCAGCTGGGTGTCGCCTGCCGTCCAGTTGACACTGTAACACACGGACTTCCCCTGCTGCCTGCAGTCACTGTTGCTCAGGCCTGCGCATGCAAGAAAAGAGTGCGAGACTTAGAGAAAGCAAGAGCACTCGAGGGAGGTTCTATTTAGCATGTGATTGCTGAAGTGTTTCATTAGCAAGCGAGCATGTCTGTGTGTCGTCTGTGCTATCTTTGAGGTAAACACTGGTTCCAGGCACAAAGGATCTCTCGGGCTCCTCAATCATTGCCGCATCGCTGCACCAATTAGCATGGCATTCTTTCTTCCTTAAAGTGGAGAGTATGATAGCGCGCCCATGAGCTGCACTGACGACTTCTGGAATGATTTACATGAAACACAATGGAGTAACATGTTTTAATGCGGTAGCATGTTTGCTAATCTGTGGAGAGTATTGATAAAGGAGAGAATTTTGACAGCTGTGCTAATATTTACTGCAAATAAATTTGGTGTTTATGTTTAGCAAAACATGCTAGCATGCTACCCCTAAAGGGATAGTTCTTTTACTGATTCTCATTTCAAAACTTTGGAGAAAAGTACTGTTGCGCTATATTCAAAGTCTTATGAAGCCATCTGATAACATTGTGTGAGGAAAAGGACACCTGATGCATTATTTGCTGGAGTTCCTATCCTGAAAAAGAGCAATTGTGGGCATTGTGTCTCTTTTTGTTTTCCACACTAGAAAGTAAGTCATATAGCATTTTAATTTTAAGATGAACTATTCCTTCAACCCTCCTGCAAATCTCAGAATCTCTATCCAGGACTTCAAAGAGGTGGACTAAATGGTCTGCTATAGTAATGTGCATATCCTTTAATGCCGTAACGGAGCTTCTTGGAACCTCGCTCACTCTTTCACGGTGTCATTTCACACTCTTCATTCCGTTTATCCCTATTTGTCTATAATAGAGCACTTAATTTGTATTTTACCTGGAGCAGGCTTCATCATTTACTGTCAGTCACAATGTTGTCGTCTATCCATCATGCCGAGTATTTCACACAAGATGCTACTAAATGTGATCGCTCTGTATTTGACATAAAGCTATTCTTAAGTGCTAAAGTGCGTGTCTCGTATTTGAAGGACATCCTCACTTAAGTCCTGCAATCTCATTTTTGCTGTCAAAGGTTAGGATGTAAGAGTTTCTCAGTATGAAGGTTACCATTTAGACACGGCACCTTCACCACTACAACATGAATTTGAGTTTCCAGTCTGGTCCATTGGCTGGTCTAATCTGGTTTAATGCTGGTTTAATGCCAATTTAGCTGGTGAAGCAGAAGTCTTGCTGCTTAAACTAGTTATGTAACTTTATGGGACGTTATGGGAGGCGGGTGCGCTAACAGGGACGCTACAGACCACAACTTCTAGCGCAGGGGTTCCCAACCCTGCTCCTGCCGATCGACTGTCCTGCACAGTTCATATCCAACCCTAATCAAACACACCTGCCTTTACTGTTCAAGTGATCCTGAAGACCTTAATTGGTTGCTTCAGGTGTGTTTGATTAGGGTTGGAGATAAACTGTGCAGGACAGAAGATGGGCAGGAGCAGGGTTGGGCACCCCTCTTTTAGTGTCATTCACTAGCTAATGCGCTGCTTTAGGCCAGGGGAGTGAGGTTTACATGCACTCTTGGCCTATGTTACACCCACCCCCCTAAACCTAACTCCCATCCGGGTCACGGCACCAAATGTAGCCGATCCTACTAGACCTGCTCCGGGTGGGATTGAGCTACAGTAGTGTGCTTTGTCTATTGCTTTGCTAGCTCTTCATCCCGGTAGTTTTGGACTTTATACTTAAACCTGCTGGCCTGGATGCATTAAGTTTGTTTACTAACTGCATGAGTCTATCTTTTGTTCCTTTTCTTTTTAAATGTATATTCATGGATTCAATCTGAATGGATTTTCAATTGTGTGACACAGCTGGTCATGTGATCGCAACATGGTGTCCATGAGGTAACCACCTCCATGTCGAATAAAAATATTTCTTAGAAGACTAAGAAAGTTTTCATCTCATGTACGAGTATTTTTTTTTGAATATTTCTTAACCTTTTAGCACCTTCATATTCTGTACATTCATTATACAGAACATTGTTTGTAAACATACTGTTATTTGGAGTTTTAATCTAACACTTGCATATTAAAATGCAGCCTACTAAGTAAAACACATTTTAATGACCTCTTCTGTGCATAAGTATGACTAATTAATGAGTCAATAATAAACAAATAATGAGTCACAGGAAAAGTTTTTTCATTAAATTCATTTTTATTTTCCCTCAAGCTGTCTTCATTTACTGATTTACTGTCATTAATGAATTTTGAGTATTTTACACTAGAATACTGCTAAAACACTACCTGTGATATTATACCTAATCTGCTGTGCTAAAGCATCTGAGCGTTTAGAAGCAGGTTTGACCACTAAGGACAGCATCACATTTGCTTCCCGTATGATAAGAGATCTCGGCCGCTTCTTGGGAACTCTGCACCCTTTTTGATGGCGATGCCTAAAATAACCAGTCCATTTTCCCCAACAAGAGAGCCCAGACAAAGGAAGAGGAGCTCATCAATGGTGGTGAAAAGGGCCGTGCCGGAGACATGCGGCCCACTGGGCGTGAGAGGAAAAGTGAATGGATCTCTCTCCTCTTCAATTGAAGTGATAAGGTGTTTGATGAGATTGACTTGGAGGATGGGTAGATCCAATAGAACAGTCCGTCTGCCATACTGAGGCTCAAGAGAGCAGTTTAACAAAGTGATGGAGCGAGACAGAGTGTCCTCTGTGCGCTTAAGGTCACATCTGCTAGAGCATTGGCAAGGCCTGAGGTTTACCAGTGCATTCAAGCCATACATTTTATTGATATGCGTGTTCCCTTAGAATTAAACCTATAACCTTGGGCTTGCTAGTGTAAAGCCCAAAGTATACTTTTGTCGTCCTTGTTTCGCGACTGTCCATGTGACATCATTTTCGCCTTCAGAAGGGTCAGTACTGATGTGCAGCCCAATTTTTGTGTTCGCTTAGGCAGTGCGCGTTCAACAGTGCATCGCAAGGTGAATTGAAACAGAGTCTACTAAGTGGCAATACGTGTAATTGAGTGGGAATAGAACCGACGTGGGAGGCGGCTGCGCTAACAAAGACGCTAAAGACCACACCCTCTAGCGTCATTCACTAGCTAACGTGCTGCTTTAGGCCAGGGGAGTGAGGTTACAGTTACAGCCACCCCCCTAAACCTCACTCCCATCCGGGTCACGGCACCAAATGTAGCCGATCCTACTAGACCTGCTCGGGGCAGGATTCAAACCGGAGTCGCCAGTTTGGGAGGCAGTTGTGCTAACAAGTACACTAAAGAACATGTCTAATGTGTCTTGAGGCCAGGGGAGTGAGGTTTACATCCACAGCTCTTACTGGCCTATGTTACACATGCAAAGTCGTGATGTATTGTGCAGTAGTTAGAAGAATGCGGAAAGAGCAATACAATACAGGAGGAGGAAAACATTTTTAAAAAGCTAAATTGATGAGCATTAGTATAAGGAGATCAGAGAGTATCCACATTTATGCAATTTGTGTTTGAAAGACTACAAAACCCAGACAGTAACATAGTGTCGGCCCAGATCCGGGTCACATCTGGTACATGTGGATTCCACGCGTGCCAGATGTTGGCCTGATCTGGGCTGACACTATGTTCCTGTTTGGGAAATGTGTTCAGGTCGGCAAATTCATGGAGAGAAATAATAAAGGGTATGTTTTAAACTTTATCCATCACTATTTTTATCCTTCCGAATGAATGTCCTGTAAATGACATGACTCATGCTGACCTCTGACATCTGGAAGAGTATAAAAAGAAGCTGTACTGTGCATCTGTCAAACTGGTTCATCCACACTCATCTACTTTGAAAGCTGTGGGCATGAGATGGCTTACTTAACTTACTTGTAAAACAGTCAACCGGCATGGGAGGTGGACATGAGTCACAAGAGCACAAGAGTCATGGGAGAGAGGTTTACAAACACAGCTCTTACTTCTTGGCCTCCATTACTCTTACCTTTAGCATCCACCTCCCATGCCAGTTGATGCTGGTTTCCTGATTGGAGCGGTGCAAGTAGACATTTTACATTTTAGCAGGGACATTCATATTTTATAATGCTAACTGACCAAACAAACACGTTCGTAAACATACTTTTGCTCAGATATTTAACATTTAATGAATAGAGAAAAGAAAGTACCGCTGAGTAAAGGCTGGTTTCGGCGGTAGCAGGTGGGCAGAGGGCCGAGTCTTTCCATCCGGTGGTTCATCATCCTCGAGAAGTGACCCGTGTGTCTCAGGCTGCCCACCGTCAGGCTGTACAGATACACCGGCTCCACAAAATGACTGAGCAGCGCCCCCTGCAGGCCGAGCACATTCCACCTATAGAGAGTGCAGAGGGGGTCACTTTAAAACCGTCAATGCAGCAAATCAGCATGGACGACTTGAATCGTTGCGAAATCTGCAGGAAAAAAAGCTTTCGCCCTCAAACCAAATTCCAGATCACGTGTATTTCTATTGAAATGATTTCTCTTGCTAATATTCGCCAAACAACAGTAAATGTGACCAAACCTTTAGACAGGAAGAATCCTGATCAGAAGGTGTATTAGGTATGTATTCTTCATAAGTGCCCTTTGAGTCAACCCCGTATTCCCGAAAATTGTGTTAATGGTGCGTTCACACCAGACGTGAATAGCACGTCAAGCGCGAATAATTACAATGTTAAGCCAATTCAAAGATGTGTTACGCGCGTAAAAATTCCTGCGGTGCGAATGAGGAGTAAAGCGTGGCAAGGTAGATGCGAATACGTCTCATTTGCGTGTCAAGTTCGCGTAAATGGCGCGAATTGACCGTCTGGCATGCAAATGATTTAGTGCAATTTGTGCATTCGAGAGTTTGACGCGAATTCGTGCCTGAATTCGAGCTGAAAAATCTGAACTTTGGTGTCAATTCGCGCCGCGTTAACCAATCAGGAGCCTAGCTGCTTGCTACAAAGACAACCAACATACATGTGCATAAGTTCGTGTCTGGACGTGAGAGAGAGAGAAAAAAAATCACAGGACAGGTTAATAACTTTTGGAGGCTGGCTCTATTTATCATCAAAACAAATGACAGATTAGGTGAATGAGGATCTTCGCTCCGATGCAGGACAATAACAGGTCATCAAACTGAGCGTGGGACAGGCAGAAGTACCGCTGACAGCGGCCGTCCTGGAGCGAGCAAATGGTGAAACTCGTCAAACGGTTCGCCTAACACGCCAATGTTCTGCTCTCCAGAGTAAATACAGAGCGGCGACTCTCTCGATGAATGCTTGGTCAAAGATGGCCGCCAACGAATTTCGATTCTGACTTCAAACTTTTGTTTTTTACGTCAAACTAGCCGCGGTAGACGCAAATTTGACACGCTAGCCGCGTCCGGTGTGAACGCACAGTAAAACAGCCAATCAGATTGGAGCTTATGATTTCAGCCAGTTTGTACCAATTTTGTGGGATGGATGGATGGAAGGATTGATTGACTCAGATACATGACAAAATGGACATTTGAGTTTTAAATTGATGCATAATCTCACTAGACTGAATAAACATTTTGTTTTTAACCTCAGACTGTAAGCTAATGAATTTATGAAAAGCGCAATCATTTTAAGCAGCTAATTCTTACATCAGTGTTCTTTTGCTTAATTAATGTCTCTTTATCATGCCGGTAATGATTGCAGGCGCCCTCTCTCTCTCTCTCTGCTCGTCCCTGTTCATGACTAATAAGCCATTATAGTTTTTGCTTTCCCAAGCAGTCAATTAACACGGGTCGCTCTTTAAGAGCTGCCGCCCAGCGTCTCAAATCCGTTTACCTGAGCAACAATCTGCTTGTGAAATCTCCTGCGTATCCAGGCAAAATTATTTTCCATTCTCTCTCATTCTGTCTGAGATTCTAGCAAAACAGAAATGACTGGGCTTGCAATATTAATTTACCCAGGAGGCAACGCTTTGAATTAGAAACATCTTTTAATTCTCATTGAAGAAAAGCCATCTGGCTGCTGCAGAAACACAAACGGGAGACCCTCCTCCTAACCTCCCTCATCCCTCCATCATCTCCCTCCTCTTCCCCTCCCTCTCTCCAGTGCTGTAAAACGGCGGACCATTAAAATAATGTGTTCATCTACATAAAACTCAAATGGAATATGACGGATCATATTCACAGGCATGCCATTTATGCCTTCAATAAAGGCACTCATCAACTTAATTAAACATTCACTCCACTCAATCAGCCTGGCATACCTTACTGCCTCCAGACAATAATAACACCAATCATAACTCTGGAAAAATAGGAAGCTCCCTGTATCGAGTCCAGGGTAAAAAAAAATAACCAGGGGAATAATGCCACCTAAACTTATACATACACGGTTATAAAAAAAAATAAAAAAAAAATCATTATTTTTATCCTTATCCTTATTTTATTTTATTATTTGATATATTTGTCATCCCATTATGCCTATCAATTCATTTTATTTTATATTCTTAATAGATCTAATATTTCATTTTTATTAATTTTATTAGTACTATTATTGGTTATAATTTATAAAACATATTTCTGCTATTTTAAATATTTCGGAATATTTCTGTTATTTTCATTTTATATCTTATGCTGTATAAATATTTACTGGAAACATTAAAAAGTATTTATTTATTTATTTTTTGGAATGTAATTGGAGTGCACGCCCATCAGTCTGATTATATATATATATATATATATATATATATTGTTAATACATCTAATATTTTAATATTTTTAATTGTATTATTGTCATTATTATTATTATTACATTTCTATAAAATATAATACAATAAAGTACTTTTTATTTTATTGTTATTTCATATAAAATATTATATTATTTATCTTATGCTATATAAATATTTACTGCAAACAAAATACATATATTTAAAAAAGAATTTTGCAGTGGGGCCTAATCTGACACTTTTTTTTATTAATTTTATTATTATTTTATTATTTATGTTCTCAATATATCTAACATTTAATTTGTATTAGTTATATTTTTTTTACGTTTTCATTAAAGATATAAGAAAATATATTTTACTTTATTTTATTGTTATTATTTGATACCACAATATTATATATTTCTTATTCTTAATAATCTTATGACATTAATATTAACTGGAAACAAATTATACATTAAGACAATTTTTTTATTTTATTTTATTTTTTTTTTTACAGTGGAGTCCCATTATTACGGCGCAGCTTTCCTGTGGCGGGAGGGGGAGATGGAGGATAATGATGTGAGGTCAGGGAAAATGACGAAGGGATGAGAAAAATGACTGCGACTAAGGATGAAAAACAGGGTGCGCTGGTTGAGGGCAGTGGAGATGAATGGAGTTGCTCTATAAGGGACTATAAGGACTTTAAACCTGTTTTCCAGCCTGCTCTTGATGGTGACCTTGATGAACGGCTCCTCTGAGTTGTAGGCTCAACAAAAGAGCGGGATATAGAATGGAAAAGGAGTGGCACTCAGAAAAAAGATCTGGATGCTCTATTCTGTCTTATTCTGTGTGTGTTTTTTTTAAAGTAATTACTTTAACCCTGTACGATGACCTAGCCAGATAGAGTCAGACCCTTGTGGTCCTGGCCGATGCAATCTGATTGGTCAGATGAATGGCCCAGGGGAGAGAGCTTCACCTTGGTGTGAGTCTGTGTCGATGTGTCCAGACTAACATACACACATTGCTTCTATTGTAATCATGTTTACAACTCACACTTTAGGGTTTCATGAGGGAAGAGCAAATGAAGGAGAGCCTGCTAGAAAAAAAAGTGTATTTTACCAGTTATTGAAATTAGCCTCTGCTAAGCCCCACCCCCTAGATACTGTTGCTATGGTCTGAGAGGCATTTCTATTTGGATGAATCTCATAAAAAAAAAATTTAATTAAAAAAAAAGATTATAAAAATAAATATCATAGATGGTTTTCTAAGTTTAATACATTCAGGAAATTTGCATACATTCTCATTACTGTTAACAAAAATTCCTATCATGAAAACCCATGCATTATGTGCATTTTAAATGTATATTTTTTGCTGTTTTGTTGTACTGCCTTTAATTCATACTGAATTAAACCATTAAATCATTGTATTACAGCATTTTTTTTTTTATTGTGATACAGTACTACAGTGATGGGAATCTAATGAGAATTACCTTTAAGAAAATGAGGAATTACAAACATTTTTTTTTTTTTTTTTGTAAAATGATAAAGTGGGTGGACAATGTGCTTAGTGACATGCAAAAATACATTTTCTTATTTTAATCATTTTAGTTAAAGTACAACTCCGGCGCAAAACGAACCTTTGGTCTAATTACACATTGCTACCTAGTCAACCGTTATCTGAGATTTGTTTTCATGATTGCCGAATGTAAATAGTTTTATCTCTAAAAACAGTTTAGCCTATAACGCTAGTTCAATGCTAGTATATAGGGCATAGAGTAATGACAAATAAAAATCGCTTGTTATTACCACTAACAAGGCTCAAAATAGCCCCACACCAAAACGACAGCATAACAAGGGTCCCTACATTCAAACCGAAGCGTTGAGAACTTTGTCAGTGTCCAAACAGTTTAATAAGAAGATATTTTATACACACAGTAAATTTCGCGAATACAGGAAGAAGCCATCTTTGAAAAATAGTCTCTACCAGTCGATCTACGAACGCCGATCCAAGTGCACTGAACTGTGCAGAATCTCATATGATCCGTTGTTTCCAGAAGAAACACAAACACAAACCGTTTACTTGTCTTCAATATGTACACGTAGCCTACTGTTCGCGCTCACCTTATCACCTTATTCACATCTCACCAGTGCACTTGGATCGGCGTTCGTAGATCGACTGGTAGAGACTATTTTTCCAAGATGGCTTCTTCCTGAATTCGCGAAATTTACTGTGTGTATAAAACATCTGCTTATTAAACTGTATGGACACTGACAAAGTTCTCAATGCTTCGGTTTGAATGTAGGGACTCTTTTTTATGCTGTCGTGTTATTGTGGGGCTATTATGAGCCTTTTTAGTGGTAATAACAAGCGATTTTTTATTTGTCATTACTATATGCTAGCATTATACTAGCGTTATAGGCTAAACTGTTTTTATAGGCTAACCGGAGTTGTCCTTTAAAAGTATGGGTTGAGAATATTACCCCAAAATCATGATATCAACAGATAATAGACACGACTTCAGCTTACAAGAAGTGTGTTTAACAGACAGTTCAAATAAACGGAAATGTTCATAATCATACTTCTCAGGTTGTCAAAGTGCATGTAAACAAACAGAAGCCAACTGACGGTGATAATTAAATCAAACATATGGAAGTCAGCTCAAACACAGGTGTGTGTGTGTGTGTGTGTGTGTGCGCGTGGTGAGAGTGTGTGAGTTATCTCTGGGCATTGCGATTCCCACATTCATAGAGAGTGTCATAGATAAATAGGAGTGAAAGTGACACAATGTCTGAAACTGGAGTGATCACACCCTCTTGTAGAAATGCCTTAGCAAATATCATAGACTGTAAAAAATATGGACAACGGGTTTGAAGCTGTTTATGGGGGGTATGGGCGGCACCATACTGGAAAGGTGCAGATTAACACTGTGACGTATCCCATACAGAAGCTAATTATTGAAGGATTATTAAGGCCCAGCTCGTCATAAGACAATAATGGTGATCCCGCCAGTCCCAGAGCATGGGTTTGAATAAGTCCCTTCCTCCAGGCAAATATCACATCAACCTTTCCCTCGGCCATTATAATGCTGTATAAAAGTCGCCCTGCTTAAATGAGACTAACTCGCCCTCATAAAAACTAATCCTCTCATAAAAATAAATCTTAAATCAATACACCACAGCACTTGAGCTTCACAATCACGCTTCAGAGATGGCCGGCCTGCTTCGTTGAATCGCTCTAAAATGGCACAATATCACCTTGGACACTGAGGCTAAATCTATACTGCAGGACTTCATGCTAAATACAATATTTTGGCACTAATAATTTATTTATTTATTTATTTATTTATTTATTTATTTATTTTTGTCAAATGACTATTTCTGACTTGAGCTAGCTTATACATCACATAATAATGGCAGAAAAAGATCATTCCCAATATGAGTTTTTAGATGTACACTACAATTCATTTCTTATAGAGTTATTAATACTTTAATGAGTTTATTAAATGATCACAAGTTTAAAATGTTACATTGAATGTTACAAAAGATTTATATCTCAAATAAATGTTGTTATTTTGAACTTTCCATAGCAAATAATATATATATATATATGGTTTCTACCAAAAATATTAAGCATACCATCTTAGACTGGGATCAGACCTTTCATTGGATGTCTTTTCTTTGTACAGAAGTTTTAGTGAATGTTTTTTGATACTGACCTGGAAATCTTGTCTGTGCAGGACATAGTGATGAGCCGTTCTCCTTGCAGGACCCCGTCCCACGTCTGAACGGGACCCGCGCACTTCACCGGCAGTGTCCCTTCCCCGGATTCAATCTTTGTCCGTAAGTGGCTGTGAAACTTCTTCACCAAGTGTCTATTGCTGTGCACTGTGGAAACAAGAGTGCTATTCACACATACAATTGAACTTTCGTCTGAAAAGATCCACTGTCGAGGTCAATATTTCCAATGTCTCTTAAAATATCTGATAACTTGACATGGCAAAGTTATGGTGCGTTCACGTGCTGTGGTAATTATGGTAAATACCAAAAGCCGACGCGGATAATACTCATGAACACCCCCTCATGTGGTATTTTCCACCGGGCACCTCGTAGAATATTTTGATGCAAGAGTTGCCGAGATGAGATAACCTTTGACCTTTTCAAAATGGCGGAGAGCAAATGGTAAAAATATGTACTATTCATGATCTAGAAAATATACAGCACATTATTTTCCATTTCAGTTTTGATAAATCTTTTTTTTTTTTTAGCAGATGACTTAAGCAATCTAAAATAGTTTCAGCTAAATAAAAGGTCTGGATCTTCAATCTGTTTACCACATTACCACAACAAAAGCACTTGAATGCAACACACTTGTAAATACCAGTTCACAAGTGGAAAATATCATATTAGTTCAGGTTGTAAAATATCATGTGGTACAACTTCCCAAAAATTCAGTAGCACCTAATTACAGTACACACTATCCAGGGGGCGGAGTCGGATCCAGATCTGAGAGGTGGAGTTGGGTAGGTTTGGGGGTGGGTTTAGGGATCAGGGGGTGGAGCTAGGTTGGTTCAGGGGTGGGTTTAGGGATCAGGGGTGGAGCTGGGTTGGTTTAGGGGTGGGTTTGGGGATCAGGGGGTGGAGCTAGGTTGGTTTAGGGGTGGATTAAGGGATCAGGGGCTGGAGCTAGGCTGGTTTAAGGGTGGGTTTAGGGATCAGGGGGTGGAGCTGGGTTGGTTCAGGGGGGGGTTTAGGCATCAAGGTGTGGAGCTGGGTTGGTTTAGGGGTGGGTTTAGGGATGAGGGGGTGGAGCTGGGTTGGTTCAGGGGTGGGTTTTGGGATCAGGGTGGAGCTGGGTTGGTTTAGGGGTGGGTTTAAGGATGAGGGGGTGGAGCTGGGTTGGTTTAGGGGTGGGTTTGGGATCAGGGGGTGGAGCTGGGTTGGTTTAGGGTCAGGGGGTGGAGTTGGGTTGGTTTAGGGTGGGTTTAGGGATTAGGGGGTGGAGCTAGGTTGGTTTAAGGGTGGGTTTGGGATCAGGGGTGGAACGGGGTTGGTTTAGGGGTCAGGGGGTGGAACGGGTTGGTTTAGGGATCAGGGGGTGGAGCTAGGTTGGTTTAGGGGTCAGGGGGTGGAACGGGGTTGGTTTAGGGATCAGGGGTGGAGCTAGGTTGGTTTAGAGGGTGGGTTTAGGGATCAGGGGGTGGAGCTGGGTTGGTTCAGGGCTGGGTTTAAGGATCAGGGGTGGAGCTGGGTTGGTTTAGGGGTGGGTTTAGGGATCAGGGGTGGAGCTAGGTTGGTTTAGGGTGGGTTTGGATCAGGGGGTGGAGCTGGGTTGGTTTAGGGGTCAGGGGGTGGAGCTGGGTTGGTTTAGGGGTGGGTTTGGGATCAGGGGGAGGAGCTGGGTTGGTTTAGGGGTGGGTTTAGGGATCAGGGGGAGGAGCTGGTCAGGTTTAGGTATATGTAAAGATCTGGATCCGACTCCTCCCCGTGGATTTCATGTTCTGCAGTGAGAACCATCTCCAAAAACTTGAATATTTATGAATTGATATGATATTTGTGAGGGAGAAAGTACATTTCATTTTACTTTTCACATAAATGTAAAGAAGTGCATTTTAAAATTAAGGCATTTCTGAGATTTATGAGGATGCAACATCTAATTTATTACTTTTTTTTTCAGTGTTACTTTGTTTAGTCAATTTTGAAATTAGGTATATATTTGATTACATTTTTTTTTCATCTATTACATGGGATGTCGTGACATTTGGAGTACAACTGTCATCTTTGTAATAAATTGTGTACTTCATATATTAAAATCTACAATGTAAATCAAAATTGAAAAGATTGGATGGATGGATAGATATAATAGATGACCAGAGGGGATATTTGTTTAATGTTCCTACAAGTTCCAAACCAAGAGGTGGGCCATCAAAATAAAGTGTTACCAAATAACTTTTTTGAAAGTAATGATTATGTCTGCACTAACATTCAAGATGCAAAAAACATGAGATTGAATTTTTCAAAACCACATGAAATCACATGAAACCTTGACACATGTTAAGCATTTGGACACTCAGATACACACAAGGTTAACAAGATTAAACACACAAGACGACACAGACGAGCAGATGATCTTACATTCAGATGTGATTTCGTACGGCGAGTTCACGCGGGCGTCCCCGCAGGGTGAGGAGCTGATGTACATGTGGAAGAGGACATTCTCTCGCAGTCTCAAACAGGAGTCTTTGTGCCGTACGAAGATCGATTGTTCCCAGTCCTCTTTCCTTTTGCTTCAGAGTGATCACAGACCCCAGGCGGGAAGAAAGAAGAAAGACAGGAGACATGAGAAACAACCACGCCTGAAAGTGTTCAGCGCTCACATTCCCGGCTAATAATGGGCAGAAGACACAAAGGAGACAAATATTGGCCTTGCCGCGACCAAGGCTAGCTCCGTCACTGTCACGTTCCCCTCTCGCGCTATTACTCTGTCAGAACAAGGCGAATACAAATGGCAGAGAGAACGGCGTGCTGTAATTCTTTAACCCGGATGATCTGTGGCTAGCCCGCTGCAGGGAGGACACGGCGTTTCCAGCAGAGCCGCCCCGCTTTTACACACATCATCATAATTAGCATTAGCGCCTCGCTGTGACATCTTACAAAAGACGTTTCGGAATAGTGCACGAGGTGAACTGTGCACAGGGAGAGCATTACACGCGCAAACATCATCGTCTCTAATTGGCACCTAAGCAGTGCTAATTACACAAATGACCCGCGATGTCAAGGGTGGGAGTCGTGTTGCTCCAGATCTGTCTACTGAGGAACACGCTGATGGCCGTTGCGTGCTATTTTATTTGCCGAGCATAATGACTTATCTTCCAAACTAGACTCCAGACCCAGCCAAGCGGGCCCATTTAGCTGCAGATAATGCACTCTGGGACGACGCGTATGCAAATATGACATTACAGGAGGCTTTTCTGTGCTGCAATCTGCCACATCGAGGAAGACATTTAAAGTCTCCGCCACCGCCGCACAATGATTCCTCCAACGCCAGACCGGACGGAAATGATAACTCGGATTCTTTATGAACCAAGAATCGAAATTGGAAAAGTTCTTTTCTAGGTGTAAAATGTGTTTCTGTGAGAAAATGTGTCAGATTCAACAAGTGCTAAGCATTCTTAAAGTCCCCGTGAACCGTAAGTTGCAAACGATTTTTCTCCAGTGCCGTGACGTATTTCCAAGTGAAACGGAATATTGAACAGAGGGCAGGGTTTTACTCTAGCGCTCCTCCTCTCCATCTCTCGCCCATAGCAAACTAACGGTTTGAGGGGAGTGGTTACGCGTTTCCCCACCCAAACTGTGAAACCTACGTCATCAGAAAAAGAAACCGTTCCAGACCGGAAGTAACTTTTCAGATTTTGATTAAAGATTACTAAGGTAAAGCATTTTTTAAATATATATTCACTTGCACGGATTAATTGTTCACCACAAGACTAGTAATATGCGCTAACAAAGTAAATAGGTTCAATTTTGATTTCACGGGGACTTTAACAAGCTCTCTGACATGCTGTTGATTAGCACAGGAAATAACAAGAGAATCTGTGAGAAAGCAAGCAAATGTCTTGTTTACAAGACAATGGGATGAACTACTACAATACTGCAAAAATCCTGCATATTGTACCTTTAAGTAATCTTCACAGAGTTTTTATTTTGAGCATTGTTTTCAAGTCCCTGTAAAGTCAAAATTAGGTATGTCACACCACAGAAAAATGTGATATTAGCCACCCAGACAAATTTGAATGATAAAAAAGCCGGCAAGTACATAAAATAAGCTATCAAAATCTTGAAAAAATGAGCAGTATTCTCTCAAACGCTGGGGGCGTGTCGTCTGGCTGCGCTGAAACCACGCCCACTAGCGGGAAAGCTGTCAACGGTGATATTAGGTGATACTGCTTTCGGGACGGGAGGATGAACGCTGAGGCGGGAGATAGTCGTTTTAGCCCCGTTCACCAGTAACAGCGGATTATCAGTGAATTCTCTGAGGAAATTTTATAAAACGATCCATAAAATAGCAATGGTGAAAAACTCCGTATTTCAGTACTTCACAGTTCACAGTCTTTGTAATATGTTTTAGCAATCCATTTATAATTGTTTTGTAGATTTGCCTTTACAGGGACTTTAAGGAAAAACAATGTGTATCAGAACACACATCATGCTGCTCTCTATTCATTCCTCATGTTATTTTTGACTCTTTGAAAAACACATCATCCGCTCTGGGGGTGATCGAAATGTTCCGTCTTCGCTTTTCAGGATGTGTGCGGCACACTTGATATAAGTCCTCTACATGCGTGTCCTTTACCTGAGGTGTAACTCTAGTTGTGAGTACAGGAACCGCAGCAGGGCTCGTCTGGTCGTGATTTCGGCATGGCAGTCGTTGACCACCAGGCCCTGGTCACTGATATATTCTCCGTTAATGCATTTAGTGCCGGTTGATAGCGCCACCACCTGGGCCTGTCTTAGATCCACGCCTGATGAGCACAAAAACACAAACACATCATATTGCAGCTTAATAATATTGGATCTGACAGCAGACTTACTGTGAGTACTATAAGTGTTGACACAAATGTAATATGTGAAGAGCCTTTAGTCATTCATATATATCTGTCGATGAATTAAAGGGATAATTAAATTCTGTCATCATTTACTCACCCTCATGTTGTTCCAAACCTGTATGAGTTTCTTTCTTCTGGTAAGCAGACAGCCAACTTCTTCTTTTGGGTTCAACTCATACAGGTTTGGAACAACATGAGCGTAAATAAATGATTTTTTTTAGGGTTAAACATACAGTAACCTAAAACAACCTGTTTAATTCTAAACTTTTTTCCAAAAAATTGTTTTTTCCAAAAGAAATGAATACTTTCCCCCCAATGTACGTGATTATGTCACGACACCCGCAGCCTATGTGACGTTTCTGATACGATAACGTGTGTTAATAATGTTCTAAGGCAGTGATATTAAAAGACCAAACCCAGTAAACACCTCTCTCTTGTTAGTACATTAAGCCACGTTAAAGGATTAGTTCACTTTTAAAAACTTTTGCTGATGATTTACTCACCCCCCCATGTCATCCAAGATGTCCATGTCTTTCTTTCTTCAGTCGAAAAGAAATTTTCTCCATATAATGGACTTCAATGGGAACCAAACGGTTCAAGGTCCAAAAGACAGTTTCAGTGCAGCTTCAAAAGGCTTTAAACGTCACCAGACGATGAATAAGGGTCTTATCTACTGAAACGAAATGACTCGAAAAAAGATTTGTTCATTTTGATTTGTTCAAATTTGTTCATTTTGTTGAACAGGAGAGTCACGAACGTGCATCACAGAACATAGAAGGCGAGCATTTGTGCAAATAAAACTTTATTTATTTTTAAATGTCCGCTCGTTTCGCTAGATAAGACCCTTAATCATCGTCTGGTGTCGTTTAAAGCCCTTTGAAGCTGCACTGAAACTCTCATTTGGACCTTGAAATGGTTGGTTCCCATTGAAGTCCATTATATGGAGAAAAATCCTGGAATGTTTTCATCAAAAACCTTCATTTCTTTTCCACTGAAGAAAGAAAGACGTGGACATCTTGGATGACATGGGGGTGAGTAAATTATCAGCAAAAGTTTTTTTTAAAAGTGAACTACTCTTTTAAGCGTTTTGGAGGAAAAAGCTTAAAGGGGAGATGAACTGAGAAATCAAATTTTCCTTGAGCTTTTGACATCTAAGAGGTCATCATATTATAAGAATATCCTGTAAGTTTCAGAACTGAAAACGTATTTGTTAGTCCAATAAAAGCTTTTATTGACACCAGCCTCAGCAAACGACTCGTTTTTCAAAGTGGGGAACTATGACGTCAAAGAGGATAAAACACCACCCCCGCAGAAGAAGATCGACGCCTACTTCAACACGGCCGGTTTAGCCCCGCCCACCGGATCGAGCTACCGAGCAATACAGAATATTGTCCAGCACCTGGTTGTGGAAGAAGACAGTCGCTGCATAAGCTTCCTATAGATTCCAATAGGACTGCATGGATAAATTGTCTTCGAAATCTTAACATTCAACTTTTTAGGAGCTGTGAGTGTACGAAGTACGAATATCTATTGTACAAGTTCTCAAATTTACATCTACATGCTCCTGAGTTTTGCTACTCTTTTACCCATTCTTCTAGCTATAACATTCCAGCCCGGTCTCATCCCAAGGCGTCAAATAGTGACACTTTTGACATTTCGTCTACATCCAACGCACATGGCGCCCTTTAGCGTCATTATGAGACGCAGATAGGCGCCTCCTAGTGGTCTAATCCTAACCCTACCCCAGACCTAAAACTACGCATAACCAAACAAAGCTCTGTGTGTGTGTGATATTGACACTAAAGGGTGCCATGTGTGTCAGATTTAGACGAAATTTCAAAATAGTCACTATATGAGACCCTGCGATGAGAACACATTGGACATTTCTAGCCACAGTTGTATGCTGCACACTTTCAATGCATTGGTCAAGCATTCACGTCTGCATTTCAGATTTAAGGATCAAAGAGAAAACACTCTAGATTTGATGCAAGAAAAGGACATGAGCGTCTAAAACACCAGCAGGATTCACAACTCTAAATTCTGCTGTAGTCCACAGTAAAAGCTGTTCTTTTGCTGATGTTCTCGACACAGAGAATGAGTAACTGGTCATCAGCGTACAAAGCTTTCTTGTGACATTTTCATCGGGCACAGCGAGACGAAACCCACAACCCCGGCACAAAGCGTGTCCACCTGCCACGTCCCGCTGTACCTGTCCCACAGCTGCTCGAGCCGATACGGAGGATTTCTGCACTCAGAACAGCTCGAGCGTGTGAGCCGATGTCTCAGCATGCTTAACCATAAAGCTCTGTGTGCTGGAAAAATATATATCTCCCCATCGCTTCAAAATTTGAGTGTTCAGTGCCTCATGCGGACCTGCAGGCTAGAGGCAACATATGAGCTTTTATCAGTCAGAGTCCAGACGGAATTGCACACCGCGGCCCGGCCGCCACCAGCCTGCCAATAACAATAATACAAACTAATATTGAGGTGGGGTTAAAGGCATAGCCTTTGAAATCCATTCTTCCACCTTTCGCTGCCCGCTGAACCGAGAGAGAGTGAGAGAGGAGAGGCCGTGGGAAGTGGAGAAAGAGATGAAACGCAACCAGAAGAAAAGAGAGACTGGGTCCAAATGAGTCATAACTCCAGATCGAAGCGGTCAATAGCTCATTTTTTCATACTTGTTAATATCAGGTTTATGGGACATTCATACATGTATCCAGATAAACTGAGTTCTTTCTTAAACCGTGAATACATGTGATTGTACATTTCCTAATCATTATTTGTCAAGTTTTCAAATCTTTTTTTTTTTTTTTAAATAAACTAGCTGTTATTCTAACACAAAAATAATGCTAGTCAGCAGGGGCCTGCATGTTTCTGCATGCAAATTATGAATTATGAAATTAATTAAATAATATATATAGGAGTAGTTCACTTTAAAAAAAAAAACTTACCTGCTGATAGTTTACTCACCCCCATGTCATCTAAGATGTCCATGTCATTCTTTCTTCAGTCGAAAAGAAATTAAGGTTTTGATGAAAACATTACAGGATTTTCTCCATATAATGGACTTCAATGGGAACCAAGCAGTTCAAGGTCCAAATGAGAGTTTAAAGGATTAGTTCACTTTTGAAAAAACTTTTGCTGATAATTTACTCACCCCCATGTCATCCAAGATGTCCATGTCTTTCTTTCCTCAGTCGAAAAGAAATTTAGGTTTTTGATGAAAACATTCCAGGATTTTTCTCCATATAATGGACTTCAATGGGAACCGGATGGTTCAGGTCCAAAAGATAGTGTTAATAACAGTTTCAGATGCAGCTTCAAATGTCTTTAAACGACACCAGACGATGAATAAGGGTCTTATCATGCGAAACGATCGGTTATTTCAAAACTTATTCCAAAAATGTAACTTTTCTAAGGACAAATGCTAGCCTTTCTCCATTCTGTGAGGCGCGTTTGCAACGTCACGTAGTACGTAATTACGTTCAAAAGGTCACGGGCGACGTAGCCAGAAGTACAGAGTCAGAGTGTTTACAAGTTGAACGCATAGGTTGAACGTGCAAACTAACTCAAACGCCGTTTACAAAAAAGGAATTAAAAGGTAAAACAGCGATGTCGGACGATTTTGATTCTGTACTTACGGCTACGTCGCCCGTGACCTTTTGAACGTAATTACGTATTACGTGACGTTACAAACGCGCCTCACAGAATACAGCAAGGCTAGCATTTGTCCTTAGAAAAGTTACATTTTTGGAATAAGCTTTGAAATAACCGATCGTTTCGCATGATAAGACCCTTATTCATCGTCTGGTGTCGTTTAAAGACATTTGAAGCTGCATCTGAAACAGTTATTAACTGTCTTTTGGACCTTGAACCATCCGGTTCCCATTGAAGTCCATTATATGGAGAAAAATCCTGGAATGTTTTCATCAAAAACCTAAATTTCTTTTCGACTGAGGAAAGAAAGACATGGACATCTTGGATGACATGGGGGCGAGTAAATTATCAGCAAAAGTTTTTTCAAAAGTGAACTAATCCTTTAAAGGGCTTTAAACCAGACGATGAATAAGGGTCTTATCACGCGAAACGATCGCTCATTTAATAAATAAATAACAAAGTTTAAGTTTTATAAGCTCAAATGGTCGCCTTGCTCTGTTCTTTGATGCGCATTCGTGACTCTCCTGTTCAAACTCGTTCATCAAAATGAATGAATCTTTTTCTGAGTCAATTCGTTCGTTAAGTTCATTGAATGAACCAAATGACTCAGAAAAATATTTGTTCATTTTGATAAACGAGTTCGAACAGGAGAGTCACGAACAACATCACAGAACAGAGCAAGGCGACCATTTGAGCTTATAAAACTTAAACTTTGTTATTTATTTATTAAATGAGCGATTGTTTCACTAGATAAGACCCTTATTCATCGTCTGGAATCGTTTAAAGCCCTTTGAACAGTTTGCAATTTGCACTGAAACTGTCTTTTGGACCTTGAACCATTTGGTTCCCATTGAAGTCCATTATATAGAGAAAAATCCTGGAATGTTTTCATCAAAAACCTTAATTTCTTTTCGACTGAAGAAAGAAAGACATGGACATCTTGGATGACATGGGGGTGAGTAAATTATCAGCAAAAGTTTTTTGAAAAGTGAACTACTCCTTTAAGAAAATGTACGCACACACACACACAGATATTTTTAAAGAAACAAATAACTGTATTCAGCAAGGACAAATTAAATTCAATTAGAAGACATAATAATGTTTCAAGAGATTATCTGAACTTGAAAAATATGAAGCAGCACATCCGTTTTCAACATTGATAATCATACATGTTTTTTGAGCAGCAAATCGTCATTTTAGAGTGATTTCTGAAGGATCACGTGACACTGAAGACTGGAGTATCACTGAATGGTTAACTACTGGCAGCTCAGGTTGCCAGCATCATACCGTAAAAAATACGGTGTGTTACTGTTTTTGAAATTAACAGTTAAATACCGTATTGTCAGCTACAGTATAAAACTTTAATTTAAGAGATCTATGCTCTAACACAAAAACAGTAACACGCCGTATAGTTACGGTATGATGCTGGCAACCACGGCTGCCAGTAGTTTACCGTTTTTTACAGGATTATTTTTTACAGTGTAATGATGACAATTCAATGCGGGAAAAGAGATTCCTGGAACTGCAGGGAAAGTAAATCCAGTGTAAAACAGTGGAGCTGTCCAGCAATAAACCATTACTATGAGTTATGTTCTATTGTTCGCACACTATTAGATGAACTCAACCTTTTCATCTATCAAAGACCGAGCCAAACGTCACGAATGTTCCTCCGAAGGCTAAAGCCAGCTGGTTCTGCCCGGCCTCCACCCGCCTGGCCTGATCTATCCCAGCATGCATTGGTACAGACCACAGCAGGGTCCCAGCATGCCCAGGTTTTGTGTTCAGGCATCTTTCTTTATTCAACTATCCCCAACACTTTCCAGAAAAGAGTGAAAGTTAAAAGGCCCAAAGCACCACACCCTCCCAGCCTGTTCTCTCCATGCTGTTCCATTTAATGATAGTTTAGATCAATCTGGTGATGGCAGAGAGAAAGAAAAGACTGTGTAGTAATTTCTCTCTGTACCGGCATGAAATTGTTGTAAAGGCTCTTCTCTCGGTGTGTGTGGGGGTGGAAAGGCCTGTGGGCACTGCTGCTTTTAGAAGAGCAATAATCATCAACATCTCGGAGAAAGCACATTGTGCCAGTGAAGTGGTTGCAAAGGCAAACACCCTGGATGTGAACATGACTGGCGCTCTCTTTACCCTTCAGTAGACCGCTGTGTGAAGAACAGGAAAGAGAACAGCGCAGTATCAAAGACACGCACTGTACCGGGAACGACTCGCCTTGTTGTCAAAAAATCTGAATTTGTTAAAAAAGTAGTCAGATTTAACCCTTTAAGGACATAATATTTTAAATGGAACAGTTTATTGAACCTTTAGACAATATATATTGTTGAGAATTATTTGATACATCAGTCTTTTATGGCTAACATGATTTACATTTCTAAATTCACTGTAAATCCCGGCTTTACCGCACTTTTTACTTTTATAAAACGGTAGTTCCACATACTTGGCAAGGTTTCATATAAATGACTTGGCCGGGCTTGCTTTTTAATAACCAAAAAAAGTTATATTTTTGGAAAGAAATGATTTCTGCTCATTAGCTCATTAGTATGGTTGAATTGGATCATCAAAGGCCAGCAGCTAATACATTGATTAATAAAGTGAGATTAAATACATAAAGTGTGTAATTTAATAGCATTTTTATGTAATATTAAGTTTGCATTTCACTGTTTGTATTCATATTTAGGAATACTGAATCAGTTTTTCTGTCATAATTTGTCCATATCTGTCATGTTTACACAGCGCACACAACGCCTCTGTTACTTGATTGTAAATTTAAAAGTAATGCATTACTTTACTAGTTACTTGGGGAAAGTAATCTGATTATTCAAATAATGATGTAATGCGGTCATGGCTTCGAGCGTGGCTTAAAGGGATACTCCACTTTTTTTTGGAAATAGGCTCATTTTTCTCCTCCATAGTTAAACTGTTGAGTTTTACCGTTTTCGAATGCATTCAGTCGATTTTCTGGTATTTAGAAGAATATCAGTAACCAGACAGTATCTGGTCTCATTGACTTCCATAGTACATTTTTTCCTACTATGGAAGTCAATGAGACCAGAAACGGTCTGGTTACTGATATTTTTCTAAATATCAGAAAATCGACTGAATGCATTCGAAAACGGTAAAACCCAACTGTTTAACTCTGGGTGGTTGTAAAATGAGCATATTTCCCAAAAAAAAGTGGAGTATCCCTTTAACCATACAATCTATCATAATATGGATCTCACACTCGAGGAGGAAAAAACGGCTCAATTTTATTCAGAGGCCCAAAATGGAGTAAACATATTCTATTTGGAGAAGATGTTGTTATTTATTTGGCCAAAAGTAAGATGACATTCTGATGTTTGTAATGCAAATCAGAGAGATAACAGTATAACAGATAAAATGCATTTACATATCAGTTGTCACTGCCCAATAATATGTCTCAGTAAGATGATATTTAATTGCCTGGTAATATGACCAAACCCAGAGTTTTAAAACATGCAATGCAAAGCGATACAATGTTGATTGAGAGATGAGCAAATAAATGTTCCTCAAATGCCTGATGGATCATTTTTGTTATATTTTAACAAGATTTTTTTAAAAAAGAAAGAAAAGTAATTTACATCAATGAGGTTTTATATATTGCACACTGTAAAAATGGTTGTGATTTTAACGGTAAAAATGCTACAGTGAAAAACTGTTATAATTGGTTAACAGAAAGTTTCCTTACTTACTATTACTTACTATTACTTACTTATCCTTACTATTTACCTTACGGTAAATAACTGTAATATATATAATGGTACATTTAATGTAATTTTACTGTAAAATACTGTTAAATTTGCAGTTTTTGGAAGTGAAGTCATCGTATAATTTACAGTGAAAAAATGTAAATTGACATTACCACAATTCCCTGGTTGACACTTCATATTTAATGTATTTTTTTTAAAATAAATATTTCTTCATAATTTTCATACATACATATTAGGGTTTTATGTTACATTTAATGTTCTTAATTTCAACATGTTACCATGATGGTGTTTAATGTTTGTGTGAATGATACTGCTTTTATATATTAGTATTACCTTTCTAGTGGATGAGCTGCTTGTGAAAAGATCGTGTCTTTGATTGATCATGTGACTCTCAACAATACCGTGATTATTGACTGTCAGTGTATTACAATAGTAAAAAAAAAACAGATATTAATATTTCAATAGGTCAGTAAATTAACATTATATCAGATAATGAAATAGGTTTATCTACGCTATCTCATGACCAATTTGTACAAATTCGTACGAGTGATTAAAAAGTGGCTAATTCGTACTAATTCATACGACCTCACTCATACGATTTGTCCAAACCCACGTGATGGGTAGGTTTAGTGGCGGGGTCAGGGGTAGGTAATTTGTACGAATTAGTACGAATTGGCCAATTCGTAAAATATGTACGATTTAGCAAAAATCGTACGAGTGAGGTCATACGAATTGTTACGAATTAGCCACCTCGTAAAATTCGTACGAATCCCCGTGAGATCGACTTGGGTTTATTGATGTAATGTTACATATGGTAAAAAGTCTGTAAAACCTAAAATGTTACCGTATTTTTAACAGGAAAATGCTGGCAACCACAGCTGACAGTTTTTTCCCCGTAAATTTAACAGATTTTTTTTTACAGTGTATTGTTTATATATATTGTAATACATTAATTGATGTAGTATAATAAATTCTACAGATTACAAAAATACAGTTGTAAACTATGAAAAAGCAACAAGAAATGTTATCTAATAATCTTAAATATCGCTCTAAGGCCTTCACCGCTGATTTGCACTCACAAGACACCGAACTGCACCCGATTCATAACAAGTGTCACATACAGTGATATTCAGCGAGTGGAAAGTGAGTATTCCTCTGTGAACTGTCTGTGCAAGACACTATTCATCAGCGCACGGGTCACTCTGGCGGAGGTCTGTCAGGGGAAGCCCATATGCTGATATGAGCTTAATAAGCATCATTACCCCCACATTTTCTAAATGAGTTTTGTTTCGCACAACAAGGAAAGAATGCAGTTCATCAGCTTCTTTATGAGGCCATCAAATCATAAGGAATCATTAGATGGGTTTTTATGCGTATACTCTGCTTTGGGAGGTCTAACTACCATATTGGATTGGATGGGCACAGTATATTTTGGTTAAAAAAATACATGCAGAAAGCGATTATTACTGAAAATTGATGAATTTGCATTAAACACATTTTCTTCAGGGGTAAAGCAAATGGCCGAGGTCATCATCTACCGAGTCATTTACATGCCATTAGGAATAAAGAGGCTCGTGAATTGATCCTTTACAAGTTGGTCTTGCATGTTAAAATGTTTGAATATGAAATGAGGTCAAAACGGTGCACATCATCACCATTTAACCAACTGTGTCCCAGAGATAATTCCCACCGCAAGTAAACCTTTGAGCAAATATGGCATGCTTATATAAAATGATATGATTAGAGATTGAGCTTTATCTACAAAAACAGACTAAATAAACTGTATATTGAATCTGACTTGCTGACAAACGTTATGTTCATTTTCTGTAACGGTTCCAAATTTGTTGACTGCATTTCCATATTATTCCTAGTTTGAAATTATCGGAACATCACAGCTAGCATAACTACACATTTGATAATGCATTTACTTAGAAAAATGGGGAATACAATGCAATTTTGTCGGGATGCCAAATAACAAGAAAACTTTTCAGACCCTTCACTCTCAGAAAAAAAGGTACAAAAGCTGTCCCTGGGGCTGTACCTTTTCAAAAGTAACTAAAGGGTGCATTTTGGTACCTTATTAGCACCTAAAAATTTACATATTAGCACCTAAAATGTACATATTAGCACATAAATGTCCACATTAGCCCCTAAAATGTACATATTAATACCTAAAAAATTACATGTTAGCACCTAAAATGTACATTTTAGCACATAAATGTCCATATTAGCACCTAAAATGTACATATTAGCACCTACAAATTTACACATTAGCACCTAAAATGTGCATATAAGCACCTAAATGTCCAAATCAGTACCTAAAATGTACATATTAGCACCTAAATGTCCAAATTAGCACCTAAAATGTACATATTAGCATCTAAATGTCCATATTAACACCTAAAATGTACATATTAGCACCCAAATGTCCATATTAGCACCTAAAATGTACATATTAGCACCTAAAATGGACATATTAGCACCTAAATGTCCATATTAGAACCTAAAATGTACATATTAGCACCCAAACATTTACATATTAGCACCTAAAATGTACATATAGCACCTACATTTCCATGTTAGCACCTAAAATGTACATATTAGTACCTAATATGGACAAAAGTTTTCCCTTTTGAAAAGGTACAGCCCCAGTGATGGCTTTTGTACCTTTTTTTCTGAGAGTGTTGGTTGGACTTAATATGCAGTTTCCCAGCATAGAAATCAGTCTTTCCACTTCCGAATTGCTCTAAACACAATCATCTGTTCTCCAAGTGTGGAAGCAGACGTGTTTGGTTCCCTTTACCAGCCTAACTGTGCATCTGATGTTCAAAACCCAGTGCCCCAGCGTCCGTACTGCGCCTGCTGAAACACGATTACGCACCATCTGATTCAAGCGGTGTCTGTTTCTTTTACGTTACCAGATGAAATAATCCAATAAGAGTCTTGTGAGAAGCACTCTCGCTCAGGTTATGACTCCCTCTGCGAAAGTCCCGCGGTTCAAAGTTGGACCCGCATTAATATTCCACCGGTGCCCGTGCCAGTCTAAAAGATTCAATAGATGCTCAAAGAGCAGTGAACAGAACCCCTAGTGTTTCTGTCAAGTTCGCGTGTCTGCTCGCCTGCCACAAATTCTTGGGCACCGGCGTCTGGATCTTTGAAGATAACAGTCTTAATAAACATGCTCTGCAATTACTGTGAGGCAGACGGAGCCGAGAGAAGGAGAGAAAGAGAGAGACAGAGCAGCGAGGACAGGGATTAGGTCAGATCTCACTGAAGTCTAAATTGATGAGCTGTGGTCTTCAAAAGAAAAACTTGATACTGATCCTGCAATGACTCCTGAAAGCCTGCAGCTGTGTCTTACACAAACACGAAACATCGTGCCAACCTTTCCCTGCTAGTCAACTGAGCTGTTTTAACTCATCATGGGACATATACTAGCAACAATAAACCATTAAATACCAACAGTGGATATATATATATATATATATATATATATATATATATATATATATATATAATAGCTTTTGTATAGTGTGTTAAACATGTTAAACAGCAAGCATTAATAGCAAAAATGAATGTGTTATTTTTACCCACCCTACTTAACCATTAGTTATATACTGTATTGAATCATTGTGGTTTTCATCTGGTGGACAACACACTAGCAACAACCTAAAAATGCATTTTAAAAAACCATATCAACACACCAATAACAAACCACATCTAGTGTTGTAGCGTTGCACACGCAACCAAACATTTTCTTCAAAGAATGTAAATTTCAAAAGTTGAAATCTAAGTTGAAAGCTGTCAGTGTCCATACAAGTGCAAAAAAAGAGGACCGTTTATAAACCGGTTTCTCCAACACTTTTCCCCAGTCTGCTATTGGTCAGACCACACACACACCGGACCTCATTGGTTGAGCTGTTGCTATAATCAACCTGATTGGATGCTTAAAAGAGTAGTTCACTTTTAGAAGAAAAAAAGAAAGTTTGCTGATAATTTACTCACCCCCACGTCATCCAAGATGTCCATGTCTTTCTTTCTTCAGTCGAAAAGAAATTAAGGTTTTTGATGAAAACATTCCAGGATTTTTCTCCATATAATGGACTTCAATGGGAACCAAACGGTTCAAGGTCCAAAAGACAGTTTCAGTGCGAACTGCAAACTGTTCAAAGGGCTTTAAATGACACCAGACGATGAATAAGGGTCTTATCAAGCGAAACAATCGCTCTTTTAATAAATAAATAACAAATTTTACGTTTTATTAGCTCAAATGCTCGCCTTGCTCTGTTCTGTAATGTGCGTTCGTGACTCTCCTGTTCGAACTCGTTCATCAAAATGAACGAATCTTTTCCAGAGTCAACTCGTTCATTTCGTTCGTTGAATGAACCAAATGACATGAAAAAGGATTTGTTCATTTTGATGAACGAGTTCGAACAGGAGAGTCACGAACGCGCATCACAGAACAGAGCAAGGCGACAATTTGAGCTTATAAAACATAAACTTTGTTATTTTTTTTACTTTTTTATTTATAAACTTTGTTCCCACTGAAGTCCATTATATGGAGAAAAATGCTGGAACGTTTTCATCAAAAACCTTAATTTCTTTTCGACTGAAGAAAGAAAGACATGGACATCTTGGATGACATGGGGGTGAGTAAATTATCAGCAAAAGTTATTTTTAAAGTGAACTAGTCCTTTAAAGCAGCACTAAGTAAGATTTTTTACCTTAAAATAATGTTTTTGAAATCGTTTCAGTGGTTCATCATGTCGTGAGATGGTGAAATGCACTTATACCAGCGCTTTGCGGTCCTTTATCTGATATATCCACTCTATGTAAGATTGCCAGATCGGGTCGCGTTTCTGTAGTCCGAATGAGACCTAAGAAAACTACAAATATGACCTGCGTTATGGCAAGCGTTACGATTGCCGATACGTGGAGTGCACTCGACAGTAGACAACAACTACATGTAAGATCCCTAGCAGCCGGGTAGCTTTTGAACTGTCATCGTGATTCCAAAACCGGTGCCAGATAAACAGAGTGTGTGTGACGGTAGGATGAGCTAGGCTAAATTATTTACGACAATTCCGCTTCCAACCTGTAGGGCGACCGCAGAGGAAAAGTTACTTGGTGTTGCTTTAAACTAATAACAATGTGTTGATAGTGCCACAGTGCTTGCACCCTTCATGAATGACTTATAGTTGACGCAAAATATAAATCTAGGATAAGGGAAAGTATTTTAACTTTGGAAAAACATACACACATCACCTTTATTATTGCTCTAAAAAACAACAACAACCCGAGACCTTCATTGCCTGTAAATCATTTAGTCTATTCTTTGACTGCTCTTTGAATACTTTTTCTCATATATGTGCATCTCTGTCTGTTGATTCTTCACAGGTGATAAAGTACTAAATATTTCATACAAAGCTCACACACTCACAGGATACACAGAGACTTAGAGGTGCTTTCTCTCCCCTTATTGAACTTCTTCAATAATTCATAGGCCGATGTGAATGATGCCATACCTCTGGTCATGACGATGCCCGCAAGGCCTTTATGGCGCGCGTGCAGAAGTGAGGAGCAGCCGGCCAGCTCTGTGTATTTCTCTCGCACCAGCTGGAAGATCGCGTCAGCAAACTCCTGCAATACACAACCAGTTTTTGGTAAGTTTGATTCCTTATTAAAAAATGTTCATATGGATGATGTGTTAGTGTTCATGCAGCATATTGCACTGCACAGAAATTAAAACATTAGCAGTAACTTTCAAAAACAATTGAAATTTGCAAACATCAATTTTCCAGATCATCTCCAGGTTATCTAAACTCAAATGTGAATGCATTTGAAAAAGAAAAAAAAAAAGAGAAAATCCATATCTGAAACAAATTTCAATTTCTTTTTTGTTTTAAATTCCTTATTTTCAAAGTATATTTTATACATCAAACTCAAATGTGAATGCATTTGAAAAAATATATTATTTCCTTAAAAAAATGAAAATAAATATCTGAAACAAATTTTAATTTCATTTTTTTGTTTTAAATTCCTTCTTATTTTCAAAGTATATTTTATACATCAAACTCAAATGTGAATGCATTTTAAAAAGTATATTATTTCCGTGAAAAAAATTTAAATCCATATCTGAAACAAATTAAAATGTATTTTTTTTATATTCCTTCTTATTTTCAAAGTATTTTATACATCAAACTCAAATGTGAATGCGCTTGAAAAAAACATTATTTCCTTGAAAAAAAATGAAAATCCATAACTGAAAAAAAATTCAATTTCTTTTTTTGTTTTAAATTCCTTCTTATTTTCAAAGTATATTTTATACATCAAACTCAAATGTGAACACATTTGAAAAAAATATATTATTTCCTTGAAAATAACATGAAAATCCATATCTGAAACAAATTTCAATTTCATTTTATTTAGTTTTAAATTACTTCTTATTTTCAAATGTAATAAAAAGATATCAACAAATGTTTTATGACATGTCTAAATATTTGAATGTACTGCAAAGTATTAATAACATTAAATGTTAACATCGGACCATATTATTTGATAGGGCAATGTTACTGCAACAAAACTTGGATTAGAAATAACTTGACTTTATTCAGACATGATATTGCATAATAGAGTTTTTCACAGGCCATAAATTATATATATGAAGCATTTTTCATTGCAAATCAATTAAATTCAGCGAATAGATTTGCTATTCCATGATCACACGATGACTTTGCCCGTAGCACTTTTCCCCCGTCACACCAACATGGTGACCCAATTAATTTGTGTCAAAACATCGGCCATCAATAGAGTAATTGGAAGGCGAAGAGACCACGGGCGTGCTTATAGTCAGACGTTTATCTGAGACACTTTCGCTAATGGAACAGCGTGATTAGTTTGGTGGCGTCTCAAATGGACCATCTGTCCATCGCTCTGAGCTCAGAGTTGAGGCCGCCAGCCTGAAAAATAACCTGGATCCTGTGTTTGCATTCAACAGACGGGCTTCGGCCCATCCCTGCACAGCTGTTCCCGAACCTGTGCGTTTACACTTTTCATACCAAGTCCACAACGGATGCTATTATGTTACTGTGGCAATTACATACACACACAGATGCACCTCTTTACTGAGGATGTTCACAGTATGTAGCGCTGATGAACTGATTGAAACACAACAGGATTGTGCCTGCTTATGGACCCTCTCGAAGTGTTTGGCATGGTAATGGGTAATGTTAATATGTTTTGGCAGAATAGATCTACTATGCTGCTACTGCAGAGTATGGGATTTGCTACTGCCAATGCACACACACGACACATTGCTCTGAGCACGCAAGACACACTGCTGCAGTATAATATACACTCAAAAAGGTACAAAAGCTGTCACTGGGGCTGTAGCTTTTCAAAAGGTAAACTTTTGTCCATTTTAGGTGCTAATATGTACATTTCAGGAGCTAATATGTACACTTTAGGTGTTAATATGTACATTTAGGTGTTAATATGTACATTTCAGGTGCTAATATGTACACTTTAGGTGTTAATATGTACATTTAGGTGTTAATATGTACATTTCAGGTGCTAATATGTACACTTTAGGTGTTAATATGTACATTTAGGTGTTAATATGTACATTTCAGGTGCTAATATGTACACTTTAGGTGTTAATATGTACACTTTAGGTGCTAATATGTACATTTAGGTGTTAATATGTACATTTTAGATGCTAATATGTACATTTTAGGTGTTAATAAGTAGCCTACAGTTTAGGTGTTAATAAGTTCATTTTAGGAGTTAATATGTACATTTTAGGTGCTAATATGTACATTTTAAGTGCTAATATGTACATTTTAGGTGCTAATTTGTACATTTTATGTGCTAATATGTACATTTTAGGGGCTAATTTGTACATTTTAGGTGCTAATATGTACATTTTAGGTGTTAATATGTACATTTTAAGTGTTAATATGTACATTTTAGGTGCTAATTTGTACATTTTATGTGCTAATAATATGTACATTTTATGTGTTAATAAGTACATTTTAGGTGTTAATAAGTATTGTAGGTGTTAATATGTACATTTTCAGTGTTAATATGTACATTTTAGGTGCTAATAAGTACATTTTAGGTGTTAATAAGTACATTTTAGGTGCTAATATGTATATTTTTAGGTGTTAATATGTACATTTTAGGTGCTAATTTGTACATTTTAGGTGCTGATCTGTACATTTTAGGTGCTAATTTGTACATTTTAGGTGCTAATATATACATTTCAGGTGCTAATCTACATTTTATGTGCTAATATGTACATTTTAGGTGCTAATCTGTACATTTTAGGTGCTAATTTGTACATTTTAGGTGCTAATATATACATATCAGGTGCTAATCTACATTTTAGGTGCTAATATGTAAATTTTAGGTGTTAATATGTACATTTTAGGTGCTAATAAGTACGTTTTATGAGGTAATATGTAAATTTTAGGCACTAATATGTACATTTTAGGTGATAATATGTACCACTAAGGTACCAATATGTGTAGCATACATGAATTACCTGTAGCAGATCTATACAGGTGGAGCTGGGGAAGCTGGATGGTTTCTGAAAGAGTGCTGCACTGCTATAGCAAATGCTGACCGAGTATTTAAAGGTTGAGAAGCGATCTCATTGGCTACTGATACAGCAGGAACCAATCAGCTGTGCTCTATTGAGAATGATGTGATTGAGCAGATTGAGTTAAGGACCTGTCAGCCTGCGCAATCTATAGTTTCATGACAGAACTTTGTATTTAGCAGAAAAACACTTAAATATACATGCTGTTTTATATGCATTTATATGTAAATAGTCACTCACTGATACATGGCCAACTGTAATTATGAAAAAAAAATCGGTAACACTTTACTTGAAGGGGTGTGCATAAGACTGACACCTTCATTTACAAGAATTACACCTTCATAACCATGACATGACACATGTCTTGAATATATAGAGTAGGGTTTATGCATGTTTATGACGACTGTCCTTAAGTCCTTTTGCTCAATAATGACATTTTGAATGCAAATATAACATTAAGATGTCTTTGTTATGACATCTTGACATAAACCAATACATCATAACCTGTCAGTGTCTTTGTCATGACAACTTGACATTAAATTAACTTAAACTGTCATGTGGTTGGCTTTGACATTGGCTGTCATGAGGCATTATAACGGTGTCATGAATATTTTTGTGACCTCAACTACAGTGGTACTAATTGAATTTGTCATTAAAAAGTTATAATGGCTTCATGACAATGTCAAAACCAGCCACATGACAGTTTAACGTAATGTTAACCAATAAAGCTAGGTGCTCTCTTAAGTTTGATCATTAATCTGCTATGTCATGTTTATGACATGTTGTGTTGTCTTAGTAATGTCAAGTTGTCATGACAAAGACACTGACAGGTTATGATGTATTAGTTTATGTCAAGGTGTCATAACAAAGACATCTCAAACAATGTCATATTTGCATTAAAATGTCATAACTGAGCGAATGACACTTAATGACTCTTGTCACAAACATGCAAAAAACATATAACATATGTCATGTCATGATTATGAAGGTGTCATATTAGTCTTATGCACACCCCTTCAAGTAAAGTGGTACCAAAATATCAATGAAATCTGTATTTTATGATTTCAAATAAATTTTAATTATAGAAAGTTTTTTTTTTTTTAGAAACAGTCCATTGTGGTATTAAATATATATATGTGTGTGTGTGTGCTACATGAAAACTAATGAATACTAACAAGATCACACTGAAAAACAGCATATATTGACCTTCAAATGCAAAACACAGTAATACCAACACCAGAACTGATGAAAAATGGCTTCTTTCGTATTTAATTTTAATTGGTTTTGTATTAATTTTCACACTCCATTTGGGGAATTAACTGATCAAAGGTTCAAATATTTCTATCTCAATATTTCTACCTCAGTTTAATGTTCAGTAACAACTGTAAGAAATCAAATACCAATGTATTTCAGTTGTATGCAGCAACAAAACTCTCTGGAAAAGTGCCATACTGTATCACCTAATCATATGAACAAAATGATGGTGTCATCATTAATCTGGTCGGGTAGCCAGCAGAAAACACACAGTAAAGTGCTCCTTTACTCTAGCTTGAGCTTGCCAAACCAGCAGACATATTTAAATGCCTCTCAGTGGTAATTAAACACTAATCCCAATGTCACCTCAATAAAACATCTTTTATTGGTGACATTAAAAGGATTAAGAGGGATGCCAAACATTTCCACACTTCAAAGACAGAGGCGTGAGCTATCATTGGACTGACGCCAGAGTTCAGTGATGGTGCTCATATGCCATAGATGAGCCTTCATGATCCAACATTCACCTCTCGTGAGAAGGAATTAGGAAAAACAGATACATTTTTACGTTAATCTTGCTGTCATTATACTAGCATCAAATGAATGGTTACCAGGGTGTTGCTATGTAGTTTTTTTTAGGAGTAGTTTCTTATCGATCATGTCTGTAGTAATGGGACAAAGAGTAATACTACTTTAAATGGCAATGAAGACTACCTATTAATTGTCATTTAAGTGAAATTACTGAACTTAAATATACAAGCTTGAAAAAAATGATCATTCTAGAAGAAAATTTCAAATGGCACCTAGAGGCTTTTGCATCTGAATGAAATTCGGGTCTTTTGTCTCTCTCAGGTGAGATACCTAATTATTGATGATGGGGCTGGCCTGTTCACGCCCATTCGCATATTGCCTTGGAAAAAAAAAAAAAAAATTCACTATATAACCCAATTCACAGTTTTATGTGAACAATTAGGAGGATGATTTTCAGATCTTTGTGATGAAAAAACCCTAGGCAACAACATCCATTGGTCAAAAGTCTTGTGGACACATATTTCGTATGTGTTTTGTGGCCTTATTTCAGAAACTTTCATTTTTAGTTTTTACAATAACCACGCATAAACAATATTCTCTTGAAAATACAAAACATGTACATGTTGCTCACATATTATGGTAGCCCTGTTTCTGCTAAATATAGTGTGATTTCAGCTGTGCCATTAAAGGGTCACTTCACCCATTTGCATTAAGCTTTGTATCTTTAGAAACCCAGTCATATTTTTGAATGGTCATGGTTTATCCCCTTATTTTCCCCCAAGATGGGAGAAATAAGGATTTAAGTGTTTTATTTCCTGCTTATCGTGACGTAAAAATCGTCATTCTGCGTCACGATAAGCAGGAAGTCACATTTCATTGAAATGTCAACAGACTACAATGATTAGCTCACTATTATTCAAGGGTGTGGCACCCACTCACCCACAGGCCTATTACAGATCAGTGGGTGGGACTTCACTTGCAGAGACTGAAATCAATATCCGCCATCTTGTTTGGAAGCTAAGCTAACAAGCCCTGTGGAGATATGAAGTTTTGATAATTAGGGCTGGGCAAAAAAATCGATTTTTTCGATTAATCGTTTTTTAAAATGTGGTCGATTCAAAATCGATTCTCAACGGCCACGAATCGATTTTTTTCCATATAAAGGGCTCGCGGACGCGGTGCTGCATCTTCTCGTCTCTCTGCACTAGGCAAGCGCTAAGCGCTGCAGCTGTCGATACACACACACGCGTTTAGGAGTCGGGACACGACGGAATATTCACTTGCACAATCGGGCCAGCATTGCATCGTGACCTATGATCGTAACTAACATTTATCATTTATTTGCTCAAGCAATGTTAAACCATCCCGTGCTCGCGCACTCTCAGAGATTTCTTTCACTGCGTGCACAGCCTAAATCCGCCTCACAAACAGCTCGCCAGAAACAAAAGTTTTATCCTTGGATTATATCGCTTTAACAGTTAAAACACGCAACATTATGTCAAAACTCTGGTCTTGGTGAGTAACCTCGTAAAGACAGTCGGTAATGTCTTAAATTAGCATTAAACGTGTGTGACAGAAAGTAAATGAAACAGTAATGGATTCGCGCACTAGTTCTTAAAGTGAACGCAGCCATTTGTGTCAGTCATTAATTATAGTATTAATTGTAAGCAATCAGAATTAATAGCCTTTGTATTTAATTCAGTCTGGACTAAAAAGACTATCCAGTGTTATTTTACATTGGATTACTTTATTCAGTTTCTGTAGTATATCTGACATACCCAAAAAACTACCCAAAATGTCTCTTAATTTTTGTCTTTATTCTTTGTATTTATTTGTGCTACTTTTTTCAATTTAATTCAAAGATTGAAATCAAGCATCCATACATAAACTCTTAAAAAAAATACATTAACATTTAGGTAAGATCAATGTAAAAATGTCTAAATATTTA